>CABHPH010155008.1:0-36317 GCA_902168325.1 Peromyscus nudipes | reverse complement strand
CACACACACACACACACACACACACACACACACACACACACACACTCCATTGACTTACAAAGATAATGCAGGCTGGGTCTGGGGAGAAGGATTTGCCATGCAGGCATGAGGACCTGAGTTTGGATATGGCAGCAGCTCAAGTCTATACCCCAGCTCTGAGGACGGAGCAGTGAGAGCTAAGACAGGCAGATCCTGGAAGCTCCAAGGTTCAGTGGGAGACCGCAGAAGCAGTTGAGGAAGACACCCGGCTCTGACCTCCACACAGGAGTGCAACTCTGCACACATGAATTCAGATGCACACGCAAAGAGAGAGAGAGAGAAAGAGAGAGAGAGAGAGAGAGAGAGAGAGAGAGAGAGAGAGAGAGAATGAATACCCAGGATGGATTGCATTCACCTTTTCTTCTGACTTCAAAACTGAAATTAGAATGTTTTCCTAGCCTTTATCGTGGGCTCTAAGCCTCGTGTCTGTTGTGACTCATGGGGAAGTTGACCCCCAACCCCAGGGAAGTCCTGCCCGCCTCCTGCTCCTCTACCCATTGCCTTCTTCCTGGCTTTTACACTGGGAACATAGGGGACGCAGACAAAATGGGGGCAGCAGCTATGCAGGCCCTGAGCTCACAATCATCATAGTAGGTACAGCACCCAACGGTCTAAACCAACATGACTTTCTTACAATATTGTACCCATTTTACAGATTAGGAAATAAGACATGGAGAGGGACAGCCCTGCTAGTAAGTAGATGCGGAGTCAAATACAGTCCAGAGCCCTTTGCTGGCTTTTGGCCTGGCTGTCGCTGCCAACCAGACTCAACAAGATAGGATAATACAGCTTCGCGCCTGCTCCTCCTGTCCTGCGAGTGACTTCTTAGAAGACAGTGCACACACAGTGCCTGTTGTCAACAGATTGGAGTGACATATGGAAGCCAGTGGCAGTCATGGCTACCACATCTCTCCCCAAGTAATTGACTTCAGTTGGGTTTTGGTTTTTTTTTTTCAATTAAAGTAAAATTGATGGCGACATAACCATGGAACCTTATTTTGATGGAAGTGGAGCATGATTAGAAATTCAGAATTCTGCATTAATTACTTCTTTACTGCATTTTTTATTTATGGAGCGAGTTCACTGGCGTTAACCTCTCGGGCGCTGGGAGGTCAGGGAAGGAGGTGTGTCTAGCTGCATTTCTTTCTGGTTTATGTTTTCTCTCTGAGTTCTGCTAGTCTGGTTCTTCTAACTCTGCTGCTTCCTTTGCCAGAATCTGGCCCCTTTTGATATCTTGTTTCCTGATCCCCATGTTCAGCCATGCCCACTTTGGAGGATGCTTCCAAGACTGTGTCCTGGTTCCTGGGACCACAGGGTTAAAGTTCCATAGAGTTTAGCTTTCCTGCGGTCCCTTCTGTTTTGTGTGCTTTTGCTTGGTTGTGCGGTGGGAGGAAAAGTGTGCAGGCATGTGCTGGGGCTCCCATGCAGAGGCAGGAGGTTGGTGTTGGATGCCCTCCTCTAATGCTCCTTGATTATTCTTTGACACAATCCCCAGGAATCCTCCTGTGGTCCCCTCCCTAGGGCTGGGATTACAGATGCAGAAGCTGCCACCACGTCTGGCTGGAGATCCAAATGCCAGTCCTTCTACTTGCACACCCAGGATTTTATAGACTGTGTCATCTCCCCAACTTTGTCCTTCACAAAGCAGATATGATGACTATGTTTGCCCGTGTTTTATTGAACGCTTATTACATCCCCAGTGCCTTTTCATCTCTTGTTATTTTACCTCCCGGTAGTCATTTGGGGGATGGGGCATAATTATATCCAGCTGATAGATGAAAAGCTTGAGGCTCAGTGAGGCTGAGTCAGTTGGGTGAGGTTACACACACAGAGCACAGAACTCATGTGTCACCTTTCCGGGACCAGTGAGGGCCCTCACACAGGAGGAAAGAGAGCAGTCAGAAAGGGCTGCCTGAAGCCTGTTCACCAGACAGCAGGAGTGGAGGGACCCGGAACAAGAGCTGAGCCCGGCTGCTTAGCAGCCAATGTCCCAGCAGCCCTTGTGGAGGCAGGTGGATGTTACCTGACTCTCAGCCTCGCCTGTCCAGGCAGTGGCATGAATTGGTGTTTGAAAACTGCAAATCTGGTGGAGTTGGGCTAGATGGCTCACAAACTGCCACCCAACAGTTGGCTCCCTCCCAGGAAAGACACAGCACTGCTCCCTGTCCTCTCACTGACCCACTTGGAACAGAGACCTTCCGGTGAAGACCTGCTAATGCCTGGGAGACTTGTCTGGGTCATCAGGGTCTCCACTCACTGCTCACGGGGTGGCAGGGAGGTAGTGGGCAGCCCAAGAAGCCTGAGCACGAGAGCATTGAGTGCAGCACTGTGGGTGTGCTGGTATGTGGCCTCCCCTCCCCCAGGTTCTGTGGGAAGGCTGTGTGATGGGGTAGCAACTCCATTCTGCAGGCAGGACTGAGCAGCACAGCAGCAGAGCTTGGAATGGTATTCCCTTCTGGAAGATTGCCCAGATTGCCCAGAGTCCTGTTCAGTTCCTCCAACTTCTTTTATAGACCCCATAGATGTCCTCAGGCCCTGGGGTCTTCATGTCCAGGAGACAGCGGGGTGCACCAACTTACCTGTACTTCACAGGGAAGTGATCTGCAACACATACATACACACCACCACCACTACTACCAACAGGAACACACACACATACACACACACACACACACACACACACACACACACACCACATACCACCCCCTCACATCACACCCACACACCCACACACACACCACACCACACACACACAGACACTACCACCACCACCTACACACCACATACCACATACCACACACACTACACACATCATATCCCACAAACATACATACCCCCCTCACACACACACACACACACTGCCTCCACTTCTTGCAATCTGAAGAGGGGGGAGGAAATGGGTTGGGACACTGGATTGTCACAGGCTGGGCTGGGGTTGAGTCCTCCTTCTGTGACTTATACTCTGTAATCTTTTGGGTGTCTTTATCTGTGTGTTCAATGATAGGTATTGTGACTTCTTCAGGGGAAGGGAGAGCCGTACTGTTTTCTACCTCAATGGGGTCTGCATGAGGCGGTGTAGAATATAGCGTTAGAGTAGTTGATACATACCTGGGCAATTTACATAGATACAGTGTTTAGTTGGCGGTTTGTGGGAAGCACCCTGTGAACTGGAACATTCAAATTCACCAAGGGGCTGAGCACCATTTCCACTGGAAGGGTTCTGGGCCTTAGCATATCATCAAGGAGGTGTAAACTGTAGGAGAGGGTAAGAACAGCTTACAGACCATGATGCTGATGGACAAGGATGGAAGTGACCTTGATGAAGGACATGCATGGGTAGAGATGGTCCAGAACTGGACCCATCTACATGTCTATAACTTTTGAGATCCAGGTGCAGACCTGGAGTGTCTCAATGAGGGAGCGTCCTTCCTGGCCAGGCAGAAGGCTTCTCGCAGATGAAGTTTCCACCCACAGATTATTTAAGCAGTGCTGTGAGGTACTCTTGAATTTCAAACAGGCTCCTTTTTTTAGAAGCAGCATCACACTGTGCATTTGGCAGGCATGGATTCATTTCTCAGTTTGTTTTTAATATTCTCAGGGGCTATTGTTGATATTCTTTTATACACACAGTTAACACAGCCTTGACAAGCTTTGACTTCACAAGCCTGCAACATACGAGGCATGGAGCTGGGAAGATCAGGGTGTGAGAAGCAGGTGGGGCATCCCCATTCTGTTCCATCCTCACCACTGGGAGGTGCTAGGTCAGCTCCAAGAACTCAGTTCCCAGTTTGGATCAAAAGCTATGATTCTACACTGGGGCTCGAACCTGACTCTTTCCATCCTAAGCTGGATGATGGGGAGTTTGGAGGCAGGCTTAATTACAGCTCTCCTGTCAGTCAGCACTGTGCTCCAAGGGTAATGCAATCAGCTCGCTCACTTCCCTTCTCCCCCTCTCCTGGCACAGCAAGGCGTGAGAATTAAGCTCCTTATGAGGACAATATCTGACCTAAAAATGTTGGAGCAGAGATTACCATGACAGGAGTTGGGATCAGTTACATGCCTGTTGGGACTTAGCAGATCTGTGAGCTCTCGGGCTGCCTGAAAAAGCCACTCCTCAGGAAGGAACCCTCACTTCTAACCCATGAAGGCTGCTAGGCGTATTTTCTAGGATCATGCTGACTCCACACTCATTTGTTCCCCAACAGAAGAACTTGAGGCCAGGGCAAAGCCCATCCTGTCTTCCCACCCCATTTGTCATCTGCAGGCTGGCCTCCCTCTGTCTGGGACTTCAGGGAGCTGGGTCACAGGCTGGGCTCCTGCTGAAGGCCTCATGATCCCAAGGCCAGCTCATGCTTTGGTCTCGATTCTTAAAAATGAGTCTCCCATGCTTCAAAAGGGGATGGGAGGACATCTAATAGGTGGGAAGCACAGAGATGTCACCTTTGTGAATTCACTGGTTTTTGTTTTTTGTTTTGTTTTTGTTTTTTTTTTTTTTGTTTTTTTTTTGTTTTGTTTTGGGTTTTTTTTTCTGAGACAAATTTTCTCTATATAACAGTCCTGGCTGTCCTGGAACTCACTCTGTAGACAAGGTTGGCCTCAAACTCACAGAGATCAGCCTGCCTCTACCTGCTAGGATTAAAGGTGTGCGCCACCACTGCCCAGCTGTGAATTTACTTTTCAATCCCATTGAGTCAGACCTGAGTTTATTTCTCTTTTGTCCTTTTCTGAGTTGCATGAGGATTGTCCTAGACCTACAGGATCTTTTTAAAAATTTACTTTGTCTCAGGTGGAGGTGGGCTTAGCCTTTTATTAGTCTGATCCATTCGCCTCACGGAAGGCTTAGGTAGTGGCTCCTCTGGAGATCCCCTAGTTCCTATCTTCTCTCTCAGGAGTTCCCGGTTCCCCTTGCCCTTTAAAAAAAAGAAAAGAAAAGAAAGATTTTTAAAATGTGTATACGTGTGTGTGTGCATGCACACATGTGTGCAGGTGCTTGCAGAGTTAAGAGGGTGTTGGATCTGCTAAAGCTGGAGTTATAGGTGGTTGTGAGCCACTCGGCTGGTATGGGTGCTGGGAAGCGAACTCTGGTCTGAGCAGCAAGCACTCTTACCTGCTGAGCCATCTCTCCAGCCCTCTTGCTCCCCCTCCCTTGCTTATCAATGCTCATCTCGTCCAAAGTCTCATCAGTATCTCCTTTCTCAATTCTGTTCTTTCTTTGTGTGCAAGGCTCGACAGGGTGTTCTTCCCTTCTGAAAGGTTTTTAAAGGTGTTCTCTGAGAAACTTAACCTGAGCCTTCTCATGTGGACAAGTCTTCTTCTCACTCCTGCCTCTCCCCCCCCCCACCAGGTGGTGCCCTACGGGCCTCCATCTTTGCCAGGAAAATTGCTGTCTCCTACTCTCACACACTGGTCATCTCTGTCCGCTTGACTTTTAATATAGGTGATTTCTAGGCAACTCCACCCACTTGCATACTACCTGGACATCCCTCAACTTTTTTTTGGTTTTTCGAGACAGGGTTTCTCTGTGTAGCTTTGCGCCTTTCCTGGAGCTCACTTGGTAGGCCAGGCTGGCCTCGAACTCACAGAGATCCGCCTGCCTCTGCCTCCCAAGTGCTGGGATTAAAGGCGTGTGCCACCAACGCCCGGCCCCTCAACCACTCTTGATGCTGCTTCCAGAACATTCCCCATAGTAGGAAGCTGCAGAATGTCTCATCAAGGGTTGTATAAAGAGGTCAGCCCTTCACTTTAAAGAGAGTAACTGAGGCCCAAGAAGTTACTTGCCTGAAGTCACACAGGGAGGTAGAGGTGAGTTAGGATTGGGCTCTAGCCTCCTCTTAGACCCATTGCTTTCTCTTCCTGGAGAATGATTCTGATACAAAGATGTACTTGCTGCCCTCTTTAGTGAGATCTGTACCTTTCAGTTCTGGAACACCAACTTAGCACATCATGCTAAGTGCTTATATGTATAACTCACCTGAGTCTCACTAAGTACCCTGTAAGTTAACATTCAACTCACAAATGAAGAAATTGAGGTGATAGTGTGCTGGTGCTGGCTAGTACCAGCTCCCGAGAGCCACTGTGGGCATGTGTCCTCAATCCACGTCCTGTGATGTCATGTTGCTGGCTGAAGTCAGGCCCAGTGCCAGGATATACACCTTGGAAACTGGCAGATGTTACCATGCAGGGCTTTTCTCCATCCCTCTTCTGCAGAAGGATCCAGTGTGCAAGCATGCCCCTGGGCTTCTGTGCAAGCTAGCTGACTTGCTATTGTGGACTCACAAGAGGGTCTGGCTTCAAACACTGAGCTCTTAAGCGATTGAACCGTGCTGGTCAGCAGGTCAAGGTTTTAGTGGCTTGCCCGCTCCTGGGCTGGAGATGGTGTCAGACTGGTACACGGAACCAGGCAGGGTGCAAGGGGCCATACCTGATGCGGAAGAGGAATGAGTGTCCCTAGTGGTTTCCAGACCTTGCCTCCCTCCACCCACCTAGGTGGTTATGTTGCTTGCTGTTTTCGGTTTTCTCAGCACGGTCCTAACTCAAGGTCAGCGCTGTTTCCAGTGGCTGGAGTGCCTCCCACAGACAGAGCAGAGCTTGCCTGCATACTGCCTGTGCCTGTGTTCTTCCTTGATCAGTCCATCAAAGTTAATGCCCAGTAGTCTCCATTCATGTCCGCTAGTTTACCGTCATAGCCCTATCATGGAACGAAGCCACGTGAGGTCTGGACCCGTGTGAGGCATTCAGAAGAGGCAGGAATTAAACAGGGACCAAGTGGCAAGCTGCTCCCTGGCACCCTCCTTAGCCCTGACTTCGGAGCAGACTGCTGGCTCAGACATTCACCTGGGAGGCAAAGGGTGCTTCCAACCCCTTGGGATCTCCCAAGTCCAAAACCACGGATCTGTTGGCCACAGCCACATCTGCCAATCACAAATATTTGATCAAACATTTTAGAAACGAACCTCTGATCCCAGAACTAATGACACTGCCCATCTTGGAAGGTAAATGTGTTGGTGTTGTTTAAAGTAATTATCAGAAGGATGACTGGGGCTGATTAATGTGACCTTTGGGGAAATGAATATGGAAATATCCAGTTCAGCAAGCAAGGGAATGGACACATGAGTGCTTCTGGGTATCTGTTCTTGGTCATGCCTGACAATAAATACATACACATGTAACTCCATAGTCCCACAGTCCTCTTCTTTGATTGTAAAAACCTGACATATTTATCTCAGAAAAGCTCAGTTACATAGACAAGGGGAAAAGATAATTAGATCCCCTGCCATCATTACCTCTGAGGTAACAATTGTGAAGAATTTAGTCACTTTCCCTTGATGTGTGTGTGTGTGTTTCCCTAATTGACAACTATGCATTTTATGAGCTATATTTCAGAAGACCTCACCTCTCAAGGACATCGTTCCATGCTATGAAATACTTTTTAGCATAGTTACTGTGAGGAGCTGGAGTGTTTTAACTGCTGGACCAGGGGCAGTCCTTTATTGAGCTCACCCCTGACAGCTGGATGTAAATGACATTTCCAGCTGGGGTTGCCACAGACCCACTGTGACTGAGTCTCACACTGCCCTTGTCCTCATGGTCACTAACTCCAGTAGTGCAGCCTCACTGCTGTGGAGTCAACACCTGAATCCTCACCGCCCACACTAAAGCCCAGACAGGTTCAGGTGAAGCTAGGAGGCGGTACCCCATGATAGCGTCACTGCCCCTCTGTGGAGATGAAGGGACCGGAGCACCATCTGCCTAGCAGTGCAAAGACAATGACAAAATGACTGTCTGTATCCAGGAGGAGGTCTTCACTCTGCCCTTCTCAGTGCCAGGCCAGCAACGCTGTTTCCTTGTGTCGGCCTCTGCAGCCCGCTTTCAGGTAGCGCTTTGATGGTTGGCACATCTCACCCGCTCCAGCTCTGAGTGGGCATGTCTGTCTGTTGAGAGGAAGAGCAGAAACTTGGTATGGGAGGTGTCAGTTAGTCCCACCTGCCTGACTACGGAGACCTCCCAGGAAAAGGCACACAGCCAGAGGCTTGTGTTCGGTGCTTCAAGGACCTCATGCATGAGACCTGCACAAGGAGCTTCGTTCTTGGTGATTCATAATCTACCCAAATCCAGGAAGAACTTGTTTTGACTAATTACATCTACAAAGACCTTATTTTCAATTCAGGCCATATCTGAGGTCCAGGAGGACATGGGTGAGGGAAAACCATACACACACACACACACACACACACACACACACACACACACACACGCACTGTTAGACAGATGGCATACACACATCGGATCAGTGTGGGAAGCATGTACAAAGGTCATGCTAAGACCCTATTCTGCAGGCAAAAGCAATCATGTAGGTTTAGAGGAAGGGACACCTGGGTCAGACATGAGATCCTCTGCGGGGATTGTCTCCATGTTCCTTCTCTCTTGACACAGCCCCCTGGCCTTGTCACTTTACTATGTAAAGAGACAGTGCAGACCTCCTGGCAGAGTGCTTTCGGAGACTGGCAGCCTTTCCCCTCTGCCTGCCCTGGGCTGATAAGTATGCAGCGTGAAACGATTCGGGGTTGATGTGCTAGTCACAATAAAGCTGCTGAGAGCTCAAAACACCAATGGGTTGGGATGGGACGCCCCATCTCTGGGGTGAGAGCACAGGCTTATTTATTTCCCCTCCCCATGTCACTCACATCTGCTTTTTTCTCATTCTGGGTCCCTTTGCTGAGTTGGCCCTGTGCAAGTCTAGCTGATCCACCTACGCAAATCTTTCTGTGGGCACTTGCCGCTGTGGGACAAGGCCCTGTCTTCAGGAGGTGCTGGTGCCAGCTGGCCTTCAGGAGAGAGCCAGGTGTTGGAACAGTGTCCTGTAACAGCCCACTGCGGGTACAAAAGCCCTTGGTGATCCTCAGTGCCCATTACCCCCCACCTCCAGCCACTGACCCACTGCTGGGCCGCTTCAGCTCTTTCTGAGGCTGAGAGCTCACAGGAGCCCTGTGTTGCTCTAAGTGGTGGAAGCCCAGGCTCTGCCTGCCGGTGTGTACTTGCCAAGCCTGCTGCAGGCCTGTGAGGGAGCAGGTTTAGTTGAGGCTCAGCTGGTCTCAGTGGGTGTGAAGAGGCCCCGCGGCTTCAGTCAGTTTTTAGGAGGAAAACTCAAGCAGTGTGGGAGTTCTCCTCCCTGGCCCTGGCAGCGTTGGTGCATTCAGGTTTGGGCTGGAGGAAGCAGTAGACAAATTGTAGGGGTGAGAAGGGGGTTTGAACACCTGAATTAAAGATGAATTAAAAATAAAGGCCCTGCTGCCTCCCACTAGCTCTGTGATGTTAGTTACTTGACCTTCTGAAGTAGAGTAATTCCTATCCCCCATAAGATTTTAGAAACACAAACCACAGAATTTACGTAAAAATAGGCGAGATAAAGTCTGACAGGAGTATGGAAGGTGTTTAGTCATTTACTTGGCACTCTGTGGCAGCAGGAGCGTTGATCTGAATACTGGCCATGGATGGTTTTATATGAGCCGCACAATAGCAATGAGTACTATGAGGGGCTGGAAGGACAGATCAGCGGTTAAGAGCAAGTACTGCTCTTGCAGGGGGCCCGAGTTTGGTTCCTATCACCTACAAAGGGCAACTCACAATCTCCTGTGCCTCTAGCTCCAGGGGATCTGATGCCCTCTTCTGGCCTCTGTGGGCACTGCATTCATGTGCATTTCTCTGTTTCTGTGTCTCTCTCTGTCTCTCTGTGTCTTTGTCTCTGTCTCTGTCTCTCTCTCTCTCTCTCTCTCTCTCACACACACACACACACACACACACACACAGTTTAAAAGAGAAACGAGCACTATAATTATCTCTGTCCTGCAGGCAGGTAAGTCAGATGTTTGCTGAAGCCCAGATGGCTGCTTAGGTGCAAAGGTCAGATTCAGACTTGAGGTCCATGAGCTCAGACCCGAGTCTGCACCACTTCTCTTAGTACATGCGGGAGTGATTTAGTGCCAGAGGAATCTGAGGGGATCCACAGACAAAATCATTTATGTAATGGTGCAGAGAATGTCCCTAGTGCTGGGGTGGAGGGATGCCCCCAGCAGAGGGTCTGTATTTGGTAGAGAGGAAGCATTAGAGTATAATAAAAGAGATGTTTGCACAGGGAGGGGGCAGGCTATGGCTCTGAGGAGCGGTGTGGTAGTGGGCACAGGAGCTGAGCAATGGGGAGGGTGGGTTGGGTCAGGGGAGAAGGAGGCAACAGCTGTGGTGAATCTATTGTAAGAAGCAGTGTGGGCTCGAACCCGATCCCACTGCTTGCCATCCCGTGGGATGAGAAAGGCTGACTGAGGAGAGGTTGGGGCCTGTGCACGGAATGGTGGCTGGGCAGTACGAGCATGCCATGCAGTGGATATGACACCTGTGTGCAGAGGTACCTGCTGGTGCCAGAGGAAGGTGACAGACGCCCTGCAGCTGGAGTTACAGGAGGTTGTGAGCCACTTGACATGGATCCTGGGAACTGAATTCATGTCCTCTGCCAGAGCACCCCTCATACTGAGCTATCTTTCCAGGCCCCAGACAAGTCTTTTTTGACTTAGGAAAACAGACTTTGTGTTCAAGAGGGGCCTGTGTTATAGGATGTGACCTGCTCCATGCCAGGGGCTGCTTGCTCCATTTCTTGGACAAGCTCCTGGCCATTTCTGAATCTGCTGTGTCCTGGCTTTAAAACAGATAAGAGTGGCGCCCTCGTGGTGACCTATGTACAATGATGAGTGTAAAAAGTGCTCACCACACAGTAGATGATGCTGTTACTCTTGGGGCCAGGTGCAGAAGGTACAGGTGAGCGGCGATGTGGAAAAGCTGGGGCAGGGAGCATGGCCTCCACAGCATCCCTCCAAGCAGATCTTGTTTATTCCCAAGCATTTTTTATTATTTGCCGCTTTCCTGTTTCCTTATTTCTCTCGGTTCCTGAGAGAAACTCACTCCCTGTGAAGTGAGAATTCCCACATGAGCTTGTCTTCTTCCTTTTCCTCATGTCAGGAACCCCGGCTCTGTCAGAGTGTGGCTCTGCCAGAGTGTGGCTCTACCACGGTTCCTCCAGAGGCAGCTGGAGAAAGGTGTTCTGTGTAAGTCAGTGGGTTTTTTGGGTTGTCTTTTGTCCCTGGCCCATCTCCATTCCCAGCCGAGCTCTGAGCTCTAGGATGAGATGATGGCTCCACTGCTGTGGTATGAGTTCAGTCAGTGAGTTGCAGATGACATGGTGACAGGGTGGTTAATCACTTCCCTTCTACTTTGGGGGAGACCACAAGCCTAGGAAGGAAAAGGAGAGGCTGTACACAGCAGCTGGTCCTTGCACTTTGGAAGCTGACCATTCAGTGGCTAGTGTGTCTCCTTCTGTCCCTTTGGTGGGCTCTTCCAGGCCTGGCTGATGCTTTCAATGCCCTATTATTTCCTGTCAAGAACGCAATCCCTAACTGTGTGTTTTGAAATCCATGCCTTTTTGAAATGAAGCTGTAGTAAAAGGAGAGCCTGCTGCATTTTCCAAAAAGGAACCGAGCCAGAAGGACCAAACCCCATCTTATAGCCCAGGTTAAAAAGAACCAGCAATGAACCACAAACACAGTTGACTTTGGCCCTGAGATCTATAGGGAAAACCAGGGAGCAAAAATAACAAGGAATCTGCGGTGCAAGCAGTATTTGCTTGGGAGCGCTCCTAGTCGTGGGTGTGGATGAGCACTACCGTAGGGGTCTTGTCCCATCTGCTCTGCGTGCCAAGGTTTGGAGTTAGAAATCTGCTCCTGAAGCTGGTTCTGCTTGGCAGGGAGGGCATGGAAACACTGTTTCTTGGGAACCTGTCACTCACCTGAGCCCCTCGTGCAGCTGGAAGCAGAATAAGCCAGAAGTGGCTGCTGAAACCCAACCAAGCACCCCCCCCCCTGCTCAATTCCTAAGTCCAGGGTCTGGGCTGGGGCAGGTACCCACACAGCCCTAGGAGGGGGCAGCCGGAGGCCTTTGGTCTTCATTCGTTTGTCTTTATTCACTGAGTACCTACTGTGTGTCACACAAACAATAGCAAGGTTTCTGTTGTCTTGGAAGTTACTCTTGGGGAAGGAGGAATATGGACAGTGTGTGTGAATGCGCACACACACACACAAGAATAAATGAGGTTATGCCAACAAGTGTCAGGTGCCATGAGGAAAGCAGACTGAGGCTCTCAAGAAGGGTTGGGGCAACTTCAGAAGAAGGGCTCTGCAGAGGAAGTCTTAATGTAGAGAGCCTTCCCTGTGCGGGACGGTCTGACCTATGCTCTGCAGCACCCAATGCAGAGGCCCTCAGTGATGTCAGCCGGGTCCAATGGACACAAAATCGGTATCATGGGAGCCTTGGGCACTAGAGCTAATAATGGCTGCTCCATGCCCAGTCTGCTGTCACCCTACCTGTTGTGTTCCCTTCCGAGAGCCAGCTCCTTGAGGAGGAGTAGGCAGGGCCTTTTAGGTCTGCTTTGAGGCTGGCTCAGATGTCGTGCCTAGTGGACTTCTCCTGCCTCACCATCATCCTACTCTGCAGTTCAGGCTCATGCTGGCTTCCAAGTGACCCCACCATTATCTCCCTACAGTCTGGTCTAGACCATCAGAATATGCACCCATTCCACATGGTGGAGAACTCATCTCACGTCCTGTACTGTGTTCCTCGCACATCCGTCGACTCTTGCTACCTCTGGGCATCTTCATGCTCTGGTCAAAATGATCTCTTTTAAAGAAGATTTATTTTACATGTATGAGTGTGTTCTCTCCATATATATCTGTGTATCATGTATGTGCCTGGTGTCTGAGGAGGTCAGAAAAGGGTATTGGATATCCTGGAACTGGAGTTACAGATGGCATCAGGCACACGTGTGGAGTGCATACATACACATGGGTAAACATGCTTTACACATACAAATAAAAAAATAAGTCTTAAAATATATAAAATTTGGATAGGTATATACACACATAAATGAATAAGTAATCTCCAATCTATCATCACACACACACAGACACACAGACACCTCTCATACATCTTCCTGATACTGTCCCATGATTCCCCAGTACTCTCAGGATAAGACTCAAATCTCTGTGATGACATGGGGAGCCTTCCTCAAGCAGGTCCCAGCTTCCTGCCTGCGTTCTAAGATCTTTAGCTTTACTTTTCATAACTCTCAGACTTTCTTGCCTCCCTCTGATGGACTTTACTGACTTTGCACAGCCTCAGTGGCTCTTACCTATTCTCCTTCATACTCCCCGCTCTCCCTAACAAAGCTGTCATCGTCCTCCACACCAAGATAACCATATATGGCCTTCAGTGACACGTACCTATTAGCATGGCACTCTTGTGTACTTGTGCTGATCCCTTCCCGCATTCATCCATAAGCTGCAGGTGGCAGGAACCTGTCATGTTCCCTATTTTGTCCTCAGTGCAGGTGTGTAGAAAGTACTCCAGCATAGTGGACACTTGGTGTCTGTGTTGTAGCAAGGAAGGAATGAATGCTGACAAAGACCTTGGTTCCTAAATGTCTCCCTTGAGCACGAAACAGTAATAGGAGACCGTCTGTATTTTCTCTTCCAGTCTCCACCTATCAAGATGGTGATTGATATCAAAACTCAGGAACACGCATAACAAGCAGGAATCCTGGCAGATGAACATGCCAAGGGAGCATGTCCTGCCCCCCACTATCAGAGCACTGCTGTTTTCTTTGGCTGCAAGGGGTTGAAGACCTTATGTACACACACAAGGAAATAGATATACCTGTGAAGTGGAGGCAGAGCCAGAGGTGAGGCTCACATAACAACCAAATGAAGGGGTGCTGTGTGAAGCCTGGGGAGGGACTCTGCCTTTCTCAGCAACTGAGAACCTGGACCGTTCCCCCTGTGTCAAAGTGGCAGTGAGTGAATCAAGTTCTGTTTTATGACGTACCTGGAAAAACCCCAGCACTGTCCTTCCTAGTCTCTGAAAACAAGGCTTGAATTTACTGAGCACGGCTCTGTGGCAGCTGCTGAGGGAAAAGAGCATTCAGAGTCTAGCCAAATGTCACAGAGGTACTTTGGGTGGTTTATGGATGGGGGTGGGACGTACGCATGGCACGGCACACATGCAGAGGTCAGAGGGCAGCTTGAGGAAGCTCACTCTTTCCTTCCACCATGTGGGTTCTGAGGATGGATCTCAGGCTGTTGGGCTTAGTGTCAGGTGTCTTTACCTGCTGAGACAATTTGGCAGTGTAACTTTTACTTTCTTGAGACAACATGTTTATTTGGAGGTCCAACAGAACAAATGGATCCTTCCTCCCCCTGTTTCCCTGCCCATTGTGTGCAATAGAATCTTCACCACCAAGATGTCTGGAGGGCTAGAGCATCCAGTTAAGAATCTGTTCAGTGCCCTACGGTGGTGGTGGTGGTGGTGGAGCACACCTTTAATCCCAATACTCAGGAGACAGAGGCAAGCAGATCTCTGTGAGTTCGAGGCCAGCCTGGTCTACAGAGCGAGTTCCAGGACAACCAGGACTACACAGAGAAACCCTGTTTCAAAAAACAAACAAAACAAAAAGAGGAATCCAGCAGTGGGAGTGATGGGAATCTGAGCTGAAAGAGGCTGGTGAAAGACAAGGACATACAAATTTGCAGACACAAGGCCGAATGAATAAAATAGAAGTAGCATGCTGGAATCAGATACCCCACAAGCGGGTAAAGGTGCTTGCCGCAAGCCTGAGTTCAGGCTCTGGAACCCGTGTGTATCAGTCACTTTTCTGTTGCCATGATAAAACAAGTGACCGAAGGCAACTTAACCAAGAGAGAGCTTATCCTGGCTTATGGCACTAGAAGGATGAGAGTACATCATGGTAGGGTGGATGCACAGCTGCATGGCAGCATGGCGGCATGGCAGGCAGCATGACAGGCAGGTATGACAGGCAGGCATGGCGGCATGGCAGTTGCAGGAAGCTGAGCGCTCATCTTTAATGGCAAGCACAAAGTAGAAAGCCTGAACTGGAAGGAGGGCAAGGATATGCACTCTCAAAGCCTGTCCCCAGTAACACACTTCCTTCAAGAAGGCCATGCGTGCCTCCCAAACCTCCCCAACAGGACCACCAACTGGGGACTAAGTGCTCAAACGCCTGAGATGACAGGGACAGTTCTCATTTAAGTCACCACACAGCATGTGAGGTTGGATGTAAAGAGCTGATCCTACAGAGCTGTCTTCTAACCGTCACATGTCTGCCATGGCATGTATGCACAGACGCTCACACACAGACACACACAGAAACACACATACAGACACAGACACACAGACGTACACAGACACACATGCACAAATATACACATGCATACCACACACAGACACACACACAGACAAACAAGCACACAGAGACACACACACAGATATACACACACATACCACAAACACACACACAAACAAACAAACACACACAGGCACACATACAGACACAGACACACAGACACACACAGACACACACAGATATACACACATATGCCACACACACACAGACGAACACACACAGACACACATACAGACACAGACACACAGACACAGACACACAGACACACACACACACACACACACACACACACACACACACACACACACAGAGTATCTTTTCGCCTTCTGGTGGCCTTTAATTATCCTCTAGGCATAAAATCCACTGAGTTGGAGCTCTCTTCTGGAGTCCACCTCATGTGGGTTAATTCCATGACTCTGGCTCGAGGCAGCTCAGCTTGTTCACTGTAGGAAGAGTCAGACATGGTCGTGTGTCTAGGAGATGGATTACAGTCCTAAGCACATGATTCTTGCATGCTGTTTTAACAAATGCCACCTCTTTAATTATTAACTGATCCCCGGCCACAGAGGCCATGGTTTGCTGGTGCATCTTCAGTTTCTAGACCCGTAGTTCTGAACCTCAGAAACTAATCACTGTTGTCTGTACAGCAGGTAAATGTAGCCTTGGAACAGCCCCACAGTGATCCATTATGACAATATTTAAGGACAGGGAACATAGTCACTTTCTCTTCCTTTCTACTTGTCATTTTAATAAGTTTATTCTTGCATTTATTTTGTGATAAGGAAAATCATTATGATAGATATTTGTTTATTTGACTTTATTAAATTCAGAGGTAAGAAACAAGTACATTTTACTCTCTCTGGGCCGTAGAAATCCTTCCGGGAGATGGGAGAACCCAGTTTGTCTGGGGGGCACATTTCAAGTAGACATGTATGATGCAGGCCAAATGTGGAGTGCAGAATGCTGACCACCTGGCTTTGCCTCCTGGATCCAGCACTGTCCAACTTTGAAAAAACTGCTCAACCTGTAAGGTCTGTTTTCCTTATTAATGAAACGGGGGAACAAGTGGAAAGCTTTGTCCTTGTAGCTAAGTTAGCCAATCAAGATTAAATGCTTCCTGTGTAAGAGTCAGCCTTCAACACATTCCCTCCCCTTCTTCTGAGGCAATGCCGAAGGCTTCTTTGTTCTGTTTCGTGTGTGCACACTGTGTGTGTGTCTAAGTGTCTCTGCTTTCGTGTACAATCTCAAATTGACTAACCACCACCAAAGCACATCTTCTGATCCCCAAAACCTGACCACAAACTGCTCCTCCCTTAGTTTTCTGCATCTCAGCAAACGCACCAACCTGTGCCTGGTGTGTGCCTGGTGTGTGGCTGGCCATTCGGGTCGAAGTGCCTTACTCCCTTCCCACAGCCCTGGTCAGCTGCTAATATGTCCGAACGTCATCTCTGCCTCCCTCATCTGATGTCATCACTCCAGACTGCACTAACTCCCCCTCAGGGGTGTCCCTCCCTGCTGTCACCCACTCAGGACCCTAGTAACACTTTCTCCATGGTGGAGCCAGAGTGTTGACAGGTGCATGTTGGGATATGCTACCATCTGACTCAGAACCCTCCAGTAACTTCCTGTGGGCTCCACAGTTTACTGCCCTTTAGATGTCTATCTTAGGTTGATAAGCATGCTTCCTTGGTCAAAGACCACATAGTAAACATGCTAGGTTCTGTGGGCTCAGCAGGAGTCTGGCATATGGTCACCTCCATCTTCTCTACCTCTATCTCTTCCTCCTCCCAAGCTTTCAAAACTGTGAAAATGGTTCTTAACTGATGGATTAACAAAACCACATTGTGAGGACTAGATCTTGCCCAGGCCGCCTGGCTGAGCCTTGCTCCTGAAAGATAGCCCCCTCCTCTCTCTTTAGCCCTCTGCCTGGCTTATCCTGCCTTCTGCCATTGGGCACTTCGATCCCTTCTTTTTAGAGCCCGTGGACTACTGCCCAGACCCCTCTTCCCCCAGGTCTCCTTGTGACTTTCTTGCTGCCGTATTCAAGTCTCTGCTTGCAGGCACCTTCCTCCAGCAACCCCTCTTGAGCGTGCTTCCACTCACTCTGGCATGCTAGCCCTAGCTGGCTAGCTTGTTCTCTTAGGGATTCCCATGCCTGTTGCTCTGACATTAGCAGCCCTGGCACTTCAGCTTATAGAGGACAGGTGCTTCCTTTGCCTCTGCTGTCACCATTCCTCCGCAGCACCCAGAACAGTCCCTGACACTCAATGGTCATTGAAGAGATGCTTGTTGCCTATGCAAATTCAGTTAGCAGGATCCTGCCAGGCAGCAAGTTGATTTCTGCCCCCATGGTGCCTCTTTACTAAAGGCCTCCTTCAGTACTGTGGGCTCTGCCTAAGTGAGGAAGACTCTGCATGGGCAATGCCTGCAGATGGTCAGAGCTCTGCTTGACTGCTGTCCAGCCTAAGGATTTGTCCATGTGTGCATAGTGCACTGGGAGAGAGGGCTCCAGGGAACAAGCTTTGAAGTGTCCAGCTCTGAGAAAGCCTATGTCATTGGAACATCTAAGCTGATAAGTGCTTCAGGAAGCCAGATCCAGTATCTCTGGAAGAGGCGGCATGCTGTTTCTGGAGCCTGAGGAGGGTTGAGATAAACAGCTGTGCTTCCAGAATTGCATAGCCAACCAGCTGCAAAGCTAAGCTGGAAGGCTAGAAGAATGGTGCTTCTCAGGCCTAGGTGGGTCATGGTGGAAAAAACTGATCATTCTAGAAGCTGCTTCAGGAAGCATGGTGCCTCTAACTCCAGGCATGAATCCTGGGGAACTCCTTTTAGAGACCTCTTGAGGGATGCATCTGGAGCAAGGCAAGTATACCCTCTTCCCACCCTGCCTTCCTGTGGTTTAGAAATCCTGGGAGAAATGGGCTTAGACCAGGCCTTCCTACAGAAATTGCAAGGGTGCTTGAAGAAGATGGTTGTGTACCCCAGGAATACTTGGTACCCGACTTGCTGCAGTTCTAGCACTAGGTCAGAGGAGGAACCTCGACTGAACCATCAGGACACAAAGGATCAGGCAGTAAGTCAGAATCTATACTGGCTCATTCCCCCAGGCAGGGACTTGGACCAACCTTCGCAGCAGAACTAGGTCAGGCCATGCAAAGGTAAAAACCCCTTCCTTGGCAGGCACTCAGGCTAAGAGTATGTCTGACTCTGGTTTCAGGAAAGCTGTCTACTGTATAGATTAGGGTCCTAGAGCATGCATCTAGATCTGATATTAATAGACAGCTTCATGATATGAGAGGAAGTAGGACAAGAGCCCAAGAGCTCAAGACAGGCAGTTCATGGTCGTGCATCTAAACTCAGCTCTTCTCTGTGACTCAGGGTCACGTAGTTGGTCTTCCCAAGCTTTGAAGTTTTCACGTTCACAGTTTCATGGGAGACCTTGACATCATCATCATCATCTTGACTTACTAGGATCAAGTGAGAGGATAATGTCCTTGCAAGGCCCAGAACTCTTCAACGATGTGTGACTTGATCCCTCATCCAGTTGTATAAAGCAGAGCTGCCGGTAGCAACAGTAGACACCCACATACATGCCAGACCCTGCCTCCCTTCTCACATGTGTGCTTCTGTGCTCCTCTGCAGCCTCAAGAGAGGCATTGTAGAAGCCTCGTGTGCAAGTGAAGCTGCAGGCTGCAGCCTTGCTGAAGGACTTCCCCATGCCCTACAGCACTTTTAGGGCCTCCATCCCAGATCTACAGGCTGCCAGCCCAGCCTCAGGGCTTCCTCTGGAAGATAATAGCCCATCTGTCTGGGGAAATGGGGAAAACAGACTCATTTCTATACTTTCCTGTAGATAGACTTGGTCCCAGACAACTACAGAGAGCCTGACTGATGTTTACCAACTTCAAGTTAAGGGATCCAACTGAAACAGTGACACATGCCCCACCCATCCCCAATTCTGGGAACCGAGGAGATGCTAGGAAATGGGCTCCCCCCACATCACAGAGGGCTTGAACTTCCCCATCTTCTCTCAAGGCATGTGAGATGTGAGGTGAGTCTGGAAAGTATTTCCTTGAGAAAACAGAAGCAGAGGCACCTGAAGAGCAAGCTGTGTTCCTAGGTTCTGCCTCTAAGGATGAAGGGATGAGAACATAAGAGACATAGTTCTGCAGGAAAGGGCTCGTCCACTCCTTAAACTCCATGCTGTTTGCTCTGCTTGAATTAAGTGGATTTGGTGAGCTTGGCCAACAGAAAGTGGCAGATGAGTGCTTCTGGGCACTGGCTCATAGAAGCCTTGGGAGCCATCTCAGAGGTAGACTGAGATGGTAAAGAAAGCAGGAAGAGGTAAAGAGGAATTATTGGGGGAAAGCATGGCTTTTATTCTGACAAGAGAAGACCCAGGAAGCACGGCCACTGTCCTCAAGCATCTGAGAGCTGTCCCCATGCAGTCCAATTCTGTGGGGCCACCCACAGGGGCTAGAGGAAGGAATAACAGGGACTAGATGGAAATGCATCCAGAAGGACAGCGGGTGTGGGGTGCAGATGGGGGGATAGCAAGTAGGCCTTCTAGCAGGGTCTTTGCTCAGAACTCTTGCATGTTCATTGTGCTCTGAGCTGGCATGGTTTTGTGAGGGGCAGGAAAATGAGATATTGCATTGGACGATGGTAGGAACAGTGCAATGCATGTTCAAGGCCAGGCATGGACTGTGGAACTTTGCCCCACAATTCCGATGCTGGACCTCAGGTCCTCCTGCTTGTTCTTGGCCCTCATCTGGAGTGACCAGCCTTAGCTTTTCTAACTCTGAGACTATCAGGCCTCATGATTATTCTTCCCTCCCGGAATGACTGCCAGCCTCTTGCCTTGATCTTAGCAACTTCTGCCTTGCTGGTTACCTGGGACACTGGTAGATGAAGAGGCAGGTGGCTCCTTCTATACTGGTTGTGTTTACCTTCAATGACCCTGCCCTGGAGTGCCTGCCTTAGACACAGTGTGTGTAAGAGAGAGAGTGTGTGTGTGTATGTTACGGGTAGTTTTGAAGTTTTGAACTATCTCGTGTGGATGCTGGGGACCAAACTCAGGTTCTCTGCAAAAGCATCACGTTCTCTTAACCTCTGAGCCATCTCTTCAGCTCCAGGAACAGTGGCTCTTTAGCAGGTGTTAAAACTGGCTGCTCGGCTTGTTAAAACAAATTGCTAAGACCCACCAGGTTTCTCATTCAGTAGGTATAGAATGGTGTCTAGGAATTTGCATTTGTGATAGAAGGCTGTTGTTGATGCTATGGTTTGAAGTCCCATTTTGAGGACCTTTGCTCCGGTAGACCTGTAGTGTCCCTGGCTGTCCTGAGGCAGGCTAGCTCTGTGTGGCCTCCACAGGGTGGAAGAAAGAACTTCAAGGACAATGTGCAGAAAGGCTCCTCACACTAGGCTCCAGGCTCCAGTCACACAAAGCTGCATTGGAACTCTGGCTGTGTTTATGAGCTATGTGCAGATTGGCAGTTTGCTTAACACTGCCACACTTACAATGCTGGTACAGTCAAAAGCTAAGAATACCAAATTTAAAGGGTCATTATGGGATTGAGGATGGCGATTTATAAAAAGATCTTAGACCACTAAGAACACACAGAAACATTCTAGCCATTCTTACTGTCAGGATGAGATGTGGAGAATTTTGGACACCCCAGACCGTAATACATAGGATGTGGAGTCTGAATTGAGAGATCCACTCTTTCCAGTTGTGCCTGTGTGTGAGACCTGTCCATTGTGAGAAGGGAGGGCAGCAGTAGTCATCTGGAGAGCCATCCTTCAAACATTGGCTTTGTGTCAGCCAGCGCTGGCCACACATTCTGAGTGACTGGCTTTTGGTGTGACTCTGTAGGAGCCTGCAGATACAAACCAGATTATGTGTAGGACACAAGGATGGGGGGAAGGGGGGTCACCAAAGGTCTGTTGTCATGGTTCTGGTGGAGTTCTATGGCCTCTTTCCCCACTTGCTTTCTGTGGTCACTGGATTCATAGCCATAATAGCAGAAGTGCAGGCGGATGTCTGTTGCACTCCAAATGAAGGTGACTGCAGATGGCGTCTGATGGTTGCTCTGAAGTGGGAAGCTCTCTGGGCAAACATGTGCCAGGTTCTGTCCCTGTGGGGAACATGTCCTGAAGTGAGTTTTCTAGAGTGGTACCTTAAAACTCTCTCTACTCCAAGAGTCCTGAGGTCACGGTAGTCAGTTCTGCCTTACCCACACATCTACCTTCTGCAGTTTCAGTTGACCACCATCCTCTGGGTCCAGTGGTGCATGTTTATAGTTCCAGCATTCATGAAGCTGAGGCAGGAGAATTGCCAGCACTTACATAGCAAGTTACCAGGTCAACCAGGGCTCCATTGCAAGACCCCAT
Source organism: Peromyscus nudipes (assembly GCA_902168325.1). Taxonomy (NCBI): domain Eukaryota; kingdom Metazoa; phylum Chordata; class Mammalia; order Rodentia; family Cricetidae; genus Peromyscus; species Peromyscus nudipes. The sequence continues at coordinate 14,590 of CABHPH010155008.1, read as the reverse complement.
GTGAAAAAACAAATCAGTTACTACCATCAATTATGATCTGAAAGTATTTCATGGAGAATTATACATTTTCAGATAGAAAAATGATGCACATCCAAATGAAAGGACTTTTACTTAAGGGTATCAGAATTCTTCCCCTCTATTATTAGCCATTGTTGCTTATTTTTTGCTATGCCAAATTATAACTTTAACTATCATCAATGTATGTTATAGGGATAACGTAGCATGTATGGGGTCTGGTGCTATCTATCGTTTCAGGCATTTCCTGGGGGGCAGGGTGATAGGAATGCATCTCCATGAATAAGATGGCTACTGAACCCCATTCCCCATTTCTTCCATGGAGCCCTAGAACACTCACTCCCAGGTAAAGACTCCTTGGCTTCCTGCACAGTTAAGACACAGTAAGCTGCTCAACAGGCTAAGCTTTCCCCTCAACCACCTTTGAGGAACCACTGTTAGGAGTTCATGATTTCTGAGACTCTTAGCATTTGGGCTCTCCCTAATTTTTAGAACAGCCTGAGAGGTAAGAATGACCCTGCTTATCTGGGCGGTGGTGATGCACACATTTAGTTCCAGCACTCAGGTGGCAGAGGCAGCTGGATCTCTGTGAGTCAGAGGCCAGCCTGGTCTACAGAGTGAGTTTCAGGACAACCTTGGCTACACAGAGAAACCCTGTCTCAAAACCTGAATAAATAAATAAATAAATAAATAAATAAATAAATAAATAAATAAATAAATAAAATGACCCTGCTTCCTTGACAGAGGAAACTGAGCCACAGAGAGGCTGGGGACCTTGCCCCAGGTCACAAGCTTAGGACAGGTGAGCATTGCCAAGCCTGAGGAAGAATCTGGGCCCTCTGATGGAATTTCACTGTTGGTGTCAATCATTAAAGGTGATGACAGCAAAGCCACCAGACAGGGCGACAGTTTTTACTAACAAAAACCCTGCAGCTGACCACATTTGCATTGTTTATATATTGATCCTGTCCACATGGTGACGGTGGTGTGTGCTGAGGAGAGTTGGAACTTTGGGAGCTAAGAAGAAGGTCCTGCAGCCGGCTACAACAGTAATCCAAGGGGTTCTCTTTGTAGCTGTGTGACTCTGAGAAAGCTACTCAAGTTATTGTTTTTAAGATTTATTTATTTTCATTTTATGTGTAGAAGTGGATCACATGTGTGCCTGATGCCTATGCAGGACAGGAGACAGCATCAAATCCTCTGAAACTAGAATTACAGGTAACTGTGAGCCACAATGTGTGTGCTGAGTTCTGAACTCAGGTCCTTTGGAAGAGCAAGCAGCAAATGCTCTTAACCACCAGGCTATTTCTCCAGCCCTCAAGTTATTTTCTTTTAATTAATAAATTAATTTATTGATTTACTATGTCCATGGCAGCAAGTGCATTTACTCCCTGAGCCATCTTGCTGGCCCTTGTCCAACTTTTGGCAGCTGCTTTTCCCCTGTAAATATTTTCCCTCGAGATGCGGTCTGACTATGTAGCCCTGGCTAGCTTGGAACTTGCCCCTAAGTGTGAGGATTAAAGGCATGCACCACCACACTGAACCCGTAAAATGTAATTTCTCACTCTCAATTTTGTACGTCTGTACTCAGCATTCCTGTGGCAAGATGTTAGGGGGGACAGGGGAATTTCCCAGAGGTTCACAGGCCAGCTAGCCTGGCAAACCCAGCAATGAACAAAAGACCTTATCTAAACCAAGGCAGAAGACCTCCAACCAACATCCAGGGTGACCCTCTGATCTCCATGTGCTGAGGCACATGCATCCCTGCCTGCACACATACACATAAACACATATCATGCACACATAAAACCATTAAAAAAAAGAATAAAGAATAGTTGCCTGGGTAACTGGACCTGACAGGGCTTTGGCAAACATAAAACCAAGTTGTGGTGAGTTCTTGGTGTTCATGTTCACTGGAACGTGACTAGGAGGAAGCTGTTGGGAGGCCTGAGCTGCAGAGAAGGCTGGGTTCACTCTGGGGAGCTCTTCCCTAGCTCTGATGTGGGAACTGAGGACTGCCCAGAAAGGCCCCACGCCAACCCAGCAGCAGTGACAATGACCAGCCCCTCTTCACCGGCCAGTGTGGAAGCCAGAGGCAACCAGCAGCTGCACTGAGAGGTCTCCTTCACTAAACAATAGCCTCTGTCTGGGATTTCCAGGGTGGTCATTTGTGGACTTTCAAATAGAAAGTGATTTTGCACACGCTGTCTGGGACTGTGTCTCTTTCTTCCTGTTTACCCTCAGCTTGCATCCTGAGGCCCAGACCCGAGTGCCAGCTCCACCTGTCCCTGTGAAGGGCACCTCTCCTGCCCTGGGGGAGGAAGAAACCCTAAGAGCAGGTTATGTGCACTGCTGTACATGCATGCGTGTGTGTGTGTGTGTGTGTGTGTGTGTGTGTGTGTATGTGTGAGTGCACAGGTAGGTGTACATGCATATGGTTGTATATCTACTCCTGGAAGGAAAGGGTGCTGGGAAAAAAATGTAATTAGTTTATCGACTGCTGTATCCTAGGGGAGGTCTCCCACACCTCCACCAGGCATCAGTTTCTAATTCCTTTCCATTGTGTTCACCTCATTGATCAGTCACAAGCCTTTTGGGTGAGAACTTACTGTGTTCCCTACAGGCAAGGCTTGCAGGGCTGGGCTGGGCTTGTCCCCCAACGGTTCCCAGGAAGTGTTGACCACACACAGCCCTCTGGGAGAGATGCTGTTTCTTAAACCTCCAACCCTAATCCTTAGGGACCAGAACTGGCCAAGAATGAAAGGGTAGATCCTACAGTGAGTACCAAATCAACAACTACTCCTGTTCCCCTCCTCTCCTCCAATAAACCACAGCCACAGGAAACAGAACCCAGCCACCCAGCATGCCCCAGGGGACTCCTGGACACCTCCTTTCCACGCAGCTCTTCTCAATCATTCAATACCAACCAAGCTTGGGCTAATGGCAGTTGTAAACTGGCAGCCTGGCATGCTTCAGTTAGAGCTGCCCAGGCTTCTGAGCCCACACTGCCATGTCAATCTTTGTCTTTCCTTTAAGCAGCCTCCTTTGACCTTGCATGAGCCTCTGACCCACTTAAGTGGGCAGAGAAAGCTAAACCAAGTCCTTAAGCCACTTCCCAAAGGTCCTCACCCTGACACTTGGCTAGGTCAGAGGTAGGAGTTTCACTCCTGGCCAGTGGGGGATGGAGGCCTGGCCACACAGAGGCCCTTCAAAGGAGGGGTCAGAGGTCACCCAGAGATTGCACAACGTCAAGCCTTATCTGCCTCCTTGAGGTAATGGGGGAGGAGGGTAGTGGAGGAGCCTTGAGGCCTGAGGTGTTGAATTGAGCAAATAAATACCAGGGGTACCTGGTAACTCCCAGATTGGCTGGGAAGCATGCTGCCTGCTCTGGGAAGACTTGTTGGCCTCAAATAAGCCAAAACAAGCTACCTAACCTGGAGCTTCAGTCTCTGTCCCTGTCCCTCCATCCCCAGACTCTTCTGTGGGCAGCGCTGCTCTGAAATCTACAGAGACAGAAGACACAGTGCTTACCCTCCAGCCTTGCCTATAGCCACAGTGAAAGGAAAAGAATGCCTGGGTTCTGGGTGCACACACAGCATACTTGTGAGGATGCGGGGGACTTGAAGTATCTTGCTAGGCCACCCAGGATGCCATCTTGTCCGGCACTTCCAGCCTCCCGATCACTTGAGTTTATCTCCGGTACCTTTCTTATGATACCATAGAAGGATTTCTGTACAGGGGACCAGGTTCCTCCAGAAAAATCAGGAAATGAAATGGGGTGATCTTTAAACTTTCTTCAGGCTAACCATTTTGGACTCATTAGTCCTGTTTAACTGTGCCAAGGGCAAGCTAGGTTCTCGTGTGTGCACTTGGATAAGATAGGGAACTTGTTGCTAGGCAACGTATCACCCAGAGGTGATGGGGTCAGCATTGGTGTTCATCCCAGGAACAACAATGAAGGGTACCTGCCCTGACCACGAGACAACTACTGTACAGATCATAGAAGGACAAAGGAAGTATTAAGGATGGCATAGGACGGATGGATAGTTCCGATGGGGAGAAGGACCTGAAGAATTTCACCAACACAGTTAACTTTGCTCTGGGTCTGAAAGGTCATCACTATACCGCTAGGCAGGGTGGTGACTGGCAAGAAGGGACATGCTCACTCAGGCTGAGGGAAAGCCCGAACAGTTACATGGACACGAGAGAACACGCAGCCTACTCTGGAAGAGAAAGCAGTCCAGGGGCATCAGAAGAGTGTGGGAAACGCTGGCCACCTCCAATCTCCCTGTCACTGCCTAACTTTCCACTGCTGGCAGGAAAAGAGGGTCTGGGTTGGGTGGCGAGCAGGAAGTGACACCACCAGCTCTGTTGAGGAACATGCTAGGTGGTGGCATTTAACGTGTGTGCTGGAGAGAAGCTTTGATATTAACTTCATCTCAAGAGACGGGTGGAGAGCTGAGGCAGGAGAGTTCCTTGCTGGCACAGTTTATTTATGGGGAGGTGTCATTTATTTGTGGGCCTGTCAGGATGGCCTTCTGTCTGCTCTCCTGAAAGCCTTGACCGTTGCTCTCAAACCCTCCCTGTCCTACAGCCTCGGCAGTCCCCATGTCCTCAGACTGACCTTGTGAAATAAGACACGTGTCCCTCAAAGGCTGGTGGAGGGGGAGAAAGCATCTATGTGCTCTTGGCCCTCCTTGTCCCCAGGCTGCCGGTAAGCGTCCTCCTTCAGGGAGAATCCGAACTTTCCTTCAGGATGACTCTGGTTCTGAAAGCTGTCAGGCTGCATACTTCCATAAGGCTTCTATTTTCATTCTTACACATTTTCTTCCTTGGATATACGGTATCACTCTGTAGCTCAGGCTGGGGTGAAGTTACCATGTAGCCCAGGCTAGCTTCTAACTCTTTGGCAATTGTCCTGCATCAGCCTTTCAAGTGTTGGGATTACATGTGTGAGCTATCCCACTCAGCTCCCATCTCTTTCATTCCAAGATCTTGACCCTTCTCCACATGGGAAGGCTGGCTGACTCTTTAATCCACTTGTGGAAATACCTGCACACAAGTTACCTTCATTGTCTCTGGGAGGGCATGTTCTTTTCTGACTGTAATGTGGTAGTCACATAGAGGTAAAATACTAGACAGGCAGTCCCATATTACACTCAATTTTTGTTTTGTTTTAATGGCTTTTTGAGACAGGGTTTCTCCCATGTAACCCTGACTGTCCTGGATCTCGCTCTATAGACCAGGCTGGCCTCAAACTCACAGAGATTCACCTGCCTCTGTCTCCTGAGAGCTGGGATTAAAGGCATGTGCCACCACCACCCGCTTCACACTCAGTTTTAAGGAGTTTACAAGCTGAGGGAGGAGAGTCAGTCACTCCCACTGTGAACCTCAGTCTACAAAATCCTTCGTAGCATTGCTGTGTTGAGTCTCTGTGTCTCACTCAGCAGCCACAGATGTCCAGGATGTCCACTGGCAGAGGGAGCATAGCATTTCTGGGTTTTTCCTGTTCAAGTCGAGCCACCCCGGGATGGGAGACAATCTCCTTGCATCATGCCACCAGACTTAATTTCCTCCTCCTTCTTGGATGAACTCATCAATTCTGTTTCTTCTGAAGTCATTCTAGACCACGTAAAAGATGGCATCCCCCAGCCAGCTTCAGGAGTGACCACACATGCAATTGTAACAACCTGAAGAGGCTCCCCAAGCCATCCCTACCTACCCTGTCTGCTCTGTTCCCCATCAGTCACTGCTCTGGCTGAAGGAGTGGGAGACCCCTGTTAAACTGAAGCATGCCTCTGGGAAACACATTAAGCTATTGACAGCTGGACACAAATTAGTTTATTAGGCACAGAGTTGAGGCGCTAGAATGAAGGTGTATCACTTTAGGGTGGAAGAGAGGCAAGCAGCTCCATGGATGGGCCTCTCTCCTAAGGAGGGAGCAGTGGTATCTTCTGGGGTGCCAGGCCACCAACTGTTTCACTCCCAGCCATCCTTGTCCCTCTTTCCTGCCTCGAGGATCAAGAGCCCCAACCCTGACTCACTCCAGAGTTAATCATTAGAAGAGCTGGGCAGATGGGCAAATTTAGAGTGAACAGGAGGGAATCAGTGAGCGTTGAGTGATATCGGATGGAAAGGTCTAGAACACAGCACAGAAAAAGCAGACCCAGGCTCTGAGCCTGCAGGAGTGCACAGTAACCAGACTCTGCACTGTCATCAGGAGAGTTCAAGAGAGGCCAAACAGGAGGTAGGCCAAGCTGGGGGCGGGGAGTGTCACAGCCTGTAAGGGTCAGCACTGAGTTGACAGGCCCAGGGGATGGGTCAGGAGGCCAGGACTGGAAAAGAGGCCACCAGCTGGGAGGAAGTAGAGCACTGTCCCATGTCGTCCAAACAGGCTAATCTCCTCCAGTTTACATCAAAGGCCATGGCTGGAGACCACGGAAGTGAGAGGCAGCTAGCTTGGTGGATGTTGGATCACTCCCCAAGGCAAGGTGTGTCTGCAAATCTGCAGAGACTTGACACCTGCTGGGGTAAACTCACAGCTGTCACCCTCAGGAGCCACCCGTGGCACACAGCAAGCAGCTGGTCTTGGCCGCACATGTCTTCCATTTAGGTACTCCTGCCTTGTCCCCTCATCTCAGCTGTCCTCTCCCTCTCTGCAGCCTCTACCATTTCAAACGTGTCCCATTACTACAAAGGTCTTCCCCAAACAGGAATTTGGACACAGTGCTCTTAGTTTATGGGTTAAAGAAAGGTGACGCCCTTCCTTTGCGGGGACCTCACTGGCCTCAGCCAAGTGATGACCCTAACTTCTGCCATCCAGTGGTCTTCATTGTGGCTGCTCCACCCCTGCCATGCCACTTGGTCCCTGCACCTCCTGGTGTGGGTGACCCCAGATGCCTCTCTGCTTCCCTAGGTAAAGTCTGTCACTGCAGAGCACTTCTCTGCAGGCTGTGCATGCCTTCTTCCTTGTGGCCTAGTTGTCCAGTGTGTCTGCTTGCTTTCCTCCCAGTCACACACCAGACAGGCAATTTTCCTACTTCTCAGTACCCCACCCAAGGCTGGGAACGCACTACACCAGAGAGGCTCAAGAGCCAGCACATCTATCTACTGCGTATGAGCATGGAAGGACAAGTTCCCACGTTAGTCCCCGTGTAGAAATCCAGACAAGTGCGTTTAGTGTCTCCGCTGTTCTCCTTCCTTCTTGCATCATGAACAGTTTTTCTGTTTCTGACCAGCAAAGCCTGCATTTGGGACTCTGCAGCGACTTCCTGGAGGACTGTCTCTGTTAGTGTTGCAGCTCTCTTAGGAAGTGTGATGAGCCCATAGCAGCTTCCCTGGTGAATGCATGGGCCCCTGGGCTGGTAGCATCTACACAGACGCTCTGACTTCTAGTCTTCCTCCCCAGACCATGGGCCCTTAGATAAAATATAAAACAGCAATAGACAGCCTCTGCTTTGCTGTCTTGGCCAATAAGATTTTTGTCAAGCTTTAGTTCCGGAAAATAAAGATATTTTAAGATTTGGCTTCTGACTATATGTCTATTTTAATACAAAACATGCATTTCCAAATGTGTGTGTGGTGTGCTGAACCCTCTAGGCTGTACTGCTACCCTTGAGCCACAGAGACCTGGTAACTTCCACTCTAGGGCACATATCATGGCAAGTGCTAGGGGTAGGCAGACACTGGAGGGGGACACAATAGTTATGGCTGCAACCTGTCTAGTGGGACGAGGTAGAAAAATACAAGTTGACAGAGTTGGTGGTGAGCCCAGCAGTGAGGTGAGGCCACTGGCAGAAGAGGGGGGGGGGGAAGACGCTGCATTTACAGAGTCAAAAAAAAGTCCTTGGTGAGCCTAGAGACGAGACCACAGGTGAGTTTAGGGGAACAGTGTTCCAAGGGAAGGAACTGTCAGATGTGAAATGGGAAGGCCCTTGATATGCAGTCGCTGGAGCATGGAAAGTCAGGGACGGAGGGTGGAAGGGCAGGTAGATAAGCCAAAGAAATTAAATTTAAATTAAATTAATTAATTAACTAATTATATTAATTACATTAATTTAATTAAAATTTTACTTATTTATTTTTAACAATGAGAGAAATCAAATCCTGAAGGATGGAAGTTATAGGGAAACATTTTCATTTGCTTGGTCTGTTTTACAAATCATTCTTCAAAAGATTGGGACCCGTCTTCTCACTTCCTCTCATTGTGAAGTTTTGGCTGCTGAAAAGAACATATAATAACACAAAATAACATATAATAGGTTAGTTCCAAGAATCTTAGCCCCACTCTGTCTGTTTGGGGAGGCAACATTGCTTTCCTCGACTACTACTGCTGCCCAAGCCAGACACTTGAGGTCCGGGTGACCAGGGTCATCTGGGGGAGGAGCGCCAATCCTCAAAGTTTCAGAGAAAGAAAAGCATAACCCAGCCTGCAGCAGGTGGAGGACACTGGGGAGGAAACAAAGCGTGGAAAATGTGTCCTCGCCTGTCCCCCACTCCCCTGGCAGGCTACGGATGTCCTTTCTCCTGCAGCTGCCAGGTGTGTTTGAAAACATCCAAGCTCCATCCTTCACATAGCAGGAAATAAATATCTCCAGGGGTGTGGACCCGTGTGTGTGTGTGTGTGTGTGTGTGTGTGTGTGTGTGTGTGTGTGTGTTCGCGCGCGCGCGCACTCGCGTGCACGCACCTCCCTGCGTGCCTGCGTCTATCATACAACCACAACCCAGATTCCAGCTGCCTCGGGGTGCCAGTGGCGACTATGGGACAATTTGGGTGAGTTTGACGCAGAAAGTGAGATGGAGCTGAGCACATGTTGGGGGGAAATACAAGCTGGTGTCCTGGTTAAGAACCAGAATGGTCCTGGAAGCCACAGCCCCCTCTCGGGATCGCAGCCCGCCCTCCTGCCCAAGGCTGTCCCGCCTACCCTCACCCTCTTCTCAGGAGTTAAGGACCTCCCCGCTGGGCTGGCTGCTCTCCGGTTCCCCCTGCACCAGGCCCTGCGACAGTGGCCGGTGGCCCCCCTCCACCACGCGGAGCCCCAGGGGCCCCAGCGTCTGCGCGCTGGTGCACAGAGGGAGTTAATTGGATCGCGCTGAGGGAGCACCGCACTCCAGAAGTGTGGGCGCAGGGCTTCTGTTCCCGCCTTGGGTTCCCCCAGGGCTGGGTGAAGTGACCTCCGTAGCTTACCAGGGATGCCCCAAGGGGCTACAGAAGAGTGGACGACCTGGCGCCGGAGCCAGACCAGGAACTTTGCCGGCAGGTGCTTTGGCTCCTTTTTCTTCTTCTCCCTTCCTCTTTCCCCTCCCTCCTCACCCTGAAGTAAGATGAGCGTGATGCTGTGGCGCTGGGAACAGAATAATTCCACCATGAAGCTGGTAAGAGCACACGGCAGACTCGGCAGACTCGCAAGCTCCACTTTGCCCTTTTCCCTGACAGCCTGAATTGTTACTGAAGTGGAAAATCCCCGATTCCACAGTTGGTATTTCTCTTTTTGTTTCGAAGGTAGATTTCAGTGTGTGTGTGTGTGTGTGTGTGTGTGTGTGTGTGTGTGTGTGTGTGTGTGTGTGTTTGAAGGGAGCAGAGCTGAGATACTTATCTACCCATCCTTCCCACCTATGTCTCTGTGCCATTGCACCTCCCGGGTCATCTCCTTGGTGCAAAGCTGAATTCTGCAGGCGGCTGTTAGGTCAGCACGGTCTGCCTCCTGGACCCCTGGCCAGCATTGTGTTGTAGCTCTTTAGAATGCACGTGGGTACTGCTCCCCTGTGGGCTGGCTAATTTGGGGTTGGGGGTAGGAATATGTGCCCCCCCTTATCCTCCCTCACAGTGGTCTGGTAGTTCTCCTTAAAGCTTGCAAGAAGCCTCCAGGCTTCAGGTACTTTTCCCCTCAGTTTTTAAAAGCTTCCCGGGAGAGGTGAGGCCAGCAGTGCTTTCCTTGAGGCTCAGGGAAGGCTGAATTGTTTTCCCATCCCAAGCAGGAAACGTGATCCAATCCAAAGGCTCTTCTCTCGGCTTTGGCTTTGTGAGGTGTTTTGTTTTTTTTTATCAGATGGTTTCAGCTGACAGGGATAGTGATTCCCCCACTGAAGTCAGAGAGTGCTCCGATCTAGTCAGTGTCCTTAGCATGCAGTGGACAAAGGTTCCCACTTTGCAGATCTAGTACTGAGCTTGGTGTATAATAAAAACTCAATAAAGAATGGGATGGATAAACTGGAATTCATACTTTTTGGGGTGATCTCATTAAAGATGCTGTTTTAAAACAACCCCAGCAAACTAATGGACACAGAGCCTGAGTCTTCACATAATGAAGTGTGTGTTGGAAAAGCACACCTTAGTGTTCACACTGCGTGTGTTATGATTGGCCTGTGTAACCTTAAGCTACAGTTTTACAGCTTGGTTTAAGGTGCAGTAACATTAGCAGACATTACGCGCCTTTGCTGCTCCAGGTCAGGACTGCAGCTCCTTAATCCTTTCCTGCAGGCTTCTCCCAGCTTGCTGTGGGAGAGCCAGCGTTCACCTTGCTTCTTCCCCAAGCCATGCCTGAGCTGCCACTCCGCTATGCAGCACAGGAGAGCCGGGGCCCAGTCTGAATGGCAAACATTGCCAGACCTAAGGCTTTTAGGAAGAAAATTGTATGAAGAAAATTCTGTACCAGGCAGGGAAACCATAAAACAGCCCCAGTAGATGGCATCTGGGGACTGGTGACAGGTGCCTGAGGTCAGAACTGGGACGTCCTCGCTGTCTCTTTAGCTATAGAGAGAGCTTTCTTCTGCAGAGGTCAGGGGTCAGTCTTTATTGGGTCTGTCTGAGTCTTTAGACTTGTCTCTTTTTCAGATGAACTGTGAGGACCACCTAAGGTGGCTGTACCCCTTTCCCCAAACAGGCAGAGGAGGGGTGGAGGAGCTCAGACAACCTGCTAGCATACACAAGGCAACAGTTACTATCCCGGGTTCCCCACAGTCCAGAGCCCAGTCAGGAAAATGCGTGGCCGGGTCTTGACATTCAGAGAGAGCCTTGTGTGTCCCCTGAGTGGGCCTCAGCCCTTCTGCAGAGTCTGAGGAGCAGCAAATACATTACAAATCAATGTATCAAGCTACCAGCCATCTGCTGAGAACTTGCTCTGCTGGGAACATGACCTTAGTGGACACACCAGCTGCATCACTGAGGGCCTTTGCTCACACCGACTCCTGGTTTAAATTCTAACTTCGCCATTTACTAAATCTGAACCCTGTTCCCTTTCTGAAAGACAGGGTTTTGCAGTTCTCTGTCCTTGTGCAAAGATGATACAGGGTGGTCTAGGAACAGGCTCCAGACCAGAGTCTGAAACACTGGTGTGGATTAAGTGGGAAAGCCAATATTCTTGTCACTGTCATTTTCTTTAGCTATCTGTGTCGCACTTTGCCTGTGATGCTGGGGGAATGGCTTGGAGAAAGCAAACCATTCTTATCTTTGAATCATTACTGGCTCTCAGCAGGTGGGAGTTCCCTGAGAACGCCTTAGAAGTCAATTGTGTGTGAATAACCGCCCACAATGGGGCCTGGGGCCAGAGGTGGGCGCCTGAACTTTTATCATCGATGCAGTTCAATAAACATGAAGTCGGCTAACCCACAGCTTGAGAATTCATTGTTCTGGTTGAATAGTGGAGCAGAGGTTTTGCTTCATGTTTTATTTTAAAGCTAATTGGATTTAAAAAAAATAAGGTCAAGAATCATTAGAGACAAAGTTTGAATCTCTCTGTGTTATCTCTGCAGGGGAATGTCAGAAATGCACCTGCCCACCTTGGAGAGAAGGCAGTGACTGGTAGATCGTCAATGAAACAAAGTGAGAGGAGGTGACTGCTCAGGCTTGATGCTCCTGCTGGGAGTGGATAAGCTTAGGCACAGCCAGCCCTCAGCTCCCTTCTCTTAGATTCTTTGGTGCTAGGCAGGGCATGGAGAGACAAGGAGGTAATGCTGGAACAGCTGGTATCACAGGAGACGTGGTAGTGTCCATCCGACAGAGTGGTGGGAGAAAAGATACCCAGAGAAGCACTGGTCCCCCCCACTTGCCGTCTGTTCTAGCGCAGAACCCAGGCTCTGGTCATGTGACTTCTAGACCTTGGCTTCTAGGTCCGTAACCAGGGACCAGAGCATCTCCCAGGACTGCTGTGAAAATTAGGGAGAAGATGCTTGGGCCAGGTAATTAGTTGATGGGGGGTGAAGGGCAGCCATCTGACTAGGAGGTGATCTAGAAGTGTGTGTGTGTGTGTGTGTGTGTGTGTGTGTGTGTGCATGTCTCTACACACAGAGAAGGGAGCAGTGCCCCTCATGGCCAGCCATGCCAAGCTTGAGGAAGTATCACTCAAGACTCTTTCTGTCCAACTTTTCCTTATATCTCAAATCTTACACAGTGACCATACATTTGTGGTCAAGAAGAGATAAAAAGAGTTGCTAAAATAATCTTAATAGCCTGTGTGTAGGGAGGCTTTATTTTGCAGATTACATGGATTCTATTTCATCTTCCCACAACTCTGAGAATCAGAAACTATTTGATAATAACCCCTGCTTGTCCAGATGAGGACAAGGAGGCTCAGAGTTCCGTGACTTGCCCCTGGTTTTTCAGTGGCAATGACTGGGCGTTACACTGCTCGCTTCAGAGACCTGTGTGCCTCCTAGAGACCAGCAGGGCTCGGGCACAGATAGGGCTGCAAGAGTGTATGACCTGACCACGCCCTCTGCAGTGTTTCTCTTTGTGGGTCTCTTTGTGAGCTGCTCTGGCCTATTGCCCTGCTTTACACTGGGGGATGCTGGGAACAAGGTGCGGAGGAAAGTCAGGTTGGGTGAGTAGTCCTGAAAACAAACAAACAAACAAACAAACAAAAACAAAAATCAAAACACTTACAGGGCCCTCCCTCAAAATGATGGAGAAAGCAGCTCTGAATGGGGAATAATGAAAAATAATGATGCTGAATGTGCCATTAACCTTTGACCTTTCCCCAGAGGCACTGGTCAGTCTGCTCCCTACCCCCCACCCCCACCTCCACCCCAGCTCGCACCCTCCACATACACACACAACCTGCCCTTAGCTACGCTAATAGGGAAATTAAAAGGAGTCAGGTGCTGCGGGCTTTGTATGCCTTCTTATAGTTGTTCTCCTCAGATTCAAAGCCCAGGAAGCAACAGAACTGCAGGGCCTGCTTCAGTCCCCCAGGAGCTGTCTTCAGAACACGAGCGTGCTTGCCCACTTTGGTAGCACATACAGAGAAGATTAGCATGGCCCCTGGGCAAGGAGGACACTCAAATCTGGGAAGCATTCCCTATTTTTAATATACGAGAGAAAACAACAATAACAGCAACAAACCCAAAAGACTAGTGTGCATCTTGGGGGACGGGTCAGTGGGTAAGGTGATTGCTGAGCAAGCTGGAAGACCTGAATTCAGATCCCCAGCAGTCATAAAAAAGCTGAGTGTGGTGGCCTGTGCCTGTAGCCACACCACTGAGGAGGTGGAGAGAGCAAATCCCAGAGGCATGCTGAGCAGCTAGCTAGTCTCACTGAAACGGTGGACTCCAGGCTCAGTGAAAGACTGTGTCTAAAGAAAGAAGATGGAGAGTGGTAGAGGAAGGCACTCAAGTTGACCTCTGGCCTCCACAACATACATGTGGGCGGGCACAGCTACCCACAATCATATACCATACACAAACAACACACGTGCCTCTTTGGTGTTTTCTTTTTCTGGCTTGAAATATAATTGCCACGTAAAGAAAGGAAGAAATATTTAAGGTGTCCTGTGCAATGGTTTTGACGTATGTTCGCACAGTGAAATATGATCACTACCGTGACACTAACACACACATCCCTTGCTGCAGTGAGCTCTTCCTCACCTCTACCTGAATAGGCTGTTTCTCATTTCATCAACTACATTTTTTCAGAATAAAGTTCACTGGCACTCATTAGAAGTTACTCCTGTCTTTCACTGGGAAATATCAGTTATTTCTGCTCTTGGACATTGTAAGGTTTTTCTCTGCTTTCCACTAATTGTAACTGGCATAGACTTTTCCATCTGCTGGCTACTGGACTCTATCTGTTTTCTGTTAGTCCATTAATGCTCAAGGGCAAGAAATTCCACCCTTTCTTCAAGAAGCCAGGTTGGGGTAGACAGGAATGCTTCCATATGAATCTCTACTGTGTGTAATAAGTCTTGGTATTCATTTCAGAATCAAAACCGTCGCATATGCAGAAGGTTTAGCTTTGGTTAATTACTGGGGAAGTAAAGACTGGAATATTGAAGAAGAAGAAAGCAAAACCCCTGAAATTAGCAAGTAACTTACTTTGGATGACATTTGGGGCAGTTACCCATTTTCCTTCATTTTTTTGTGTTAATAGAGGCATAGAGATTTATAATTAGTCCCTCTGGTGACCCAGCTGTGCCTATGTTACCGACATAATTGTTTTTGTATGGAGTTAGTACAAAACATTTTTTGGTTTCTATTTCTGACCTCTACTATATAATGCCACCCACCCAGAAGACATGTGGCTAACTAAGCTTTTCCTTAGGGTCTCTAATCTATCTAGGGCATGTAGGCTGCTGTCATTCCA
>CABHPH010155007.1:0-18256 GCA_902168325.1 Peromyscus nudipes | reverse complement strand
CTTTTTGCTTTTTGGTTCTTTAAAAAATATGGTGAAGATATGTCAAAGTTATTGTAGAAAGGTAGAAAACAGAAGACTAGAAAACCCACTTGGCTTTTAAAACTAGACATTTATATAGAGTAACATTCTTGTGACCAACAGGAATGCTGACTGTTTCACATGTGACATTCTAGTTCAGAAAAGGAGTAAGCATGAGCAGACATCATTCACTCTTCCCCATTGGACAACAGGTCCTTCCCATTTCTGATGCGAAAATAAGGATCTATAAATACTTAATTTAAAAAGTAAACTGTCCTCCCAAGGTGTGAGTTCTAATAGCAAATGGGCTCTGGGTTTGCCTTGGCCTGAAGTTCAGTTTGGTTCTGCCAATAATTCACTTGTGATTTGATGCCAGGGACTTGGTTTACTCAAAGATGTGAACTGCACAGCATGCGGTGGCTTTCTTCACTCTTGGTGCCTCACAGGGAAAGCACCGTGACGGGGAGGACGGACTTTGCTGAGGAGGACAAATGGTGGGCAGGAGAGTGAAGTGAGCGGGCAACAGGGCCCGGCGGTGTGGAAAACAGGCAGACAGAGAAAGGAAGTGCTGAGCAGTACAAAGAAGCGAAGTTTCCTTCTGTCTCTCAGATGATGGGGGAGTAGCACCAAATTTGATGGATTAAAAAATAAACAAATACACTGACTTAAATATGAGCTGAAGAACGAGGAAGATACACATTGTCAGGTGTGCGGCCCGCCCTTGGAGGCTCTGCTGCACCCACGCTGCAGATGCAGGCTTAGAGCCAGATGGAAAGCACTGGAACTCCACAAGTGTGGTACTGCGAGGCAAGGTCCCCCAGGGCTTAACTGTCTGAGGCCAGGGTGCCTTCCTGAGCTTATTGGATAGGAACTTGTCAGTGTGAGCGTGGAGAACATGTTTGCTCTCTGCTTCCCATACTCTCCATCCCACACATCAGAACTAAGAAGACAGTTGGAATGTATGTGTTGTCAGGAGAAGAGGACCATCTCCAGTGAAAGGGTGTCTGGGTGAAGTTTGACTTTGGCTTTGCAGCTAAATTTCTGGTTTTTTTTTTCTTGTTTTTTTCGAGACAGGGTTTCTCTGTGTAGCTTTGCGCCTTTCCTGGAGCTCACTTGGTAGCCCAGGCTGGCCTCGAACTCACAGAGATCCGCCTGGCTCTGCCTCCCGAGTGCTGGGATTAAAGGCATGCGTCACCACCGCCTGGCAATTTCTGGTTTTTTTTGGGGGTGTGTGTGTGAAGGGAGTAGGTTATTTACCTATTTCAAGTTTCAATGTCTTAAACTTGAAGAGTACTAGCCCTTCATAGCCCACATGATGTTGAAGAGCATAATGGGCTAATTCAAGAATTGAATGTGACACCAGGGTCTCCCCTATGTGGATCTGGTCATGTTCTTGCCCCCTGTGATCCAGCCCTACAGCAGCGGACACAGCAGGACTGAGGTAAACCACTTAAGTACTTCAGAGGCTCTGCTTCTGGGCTGAGCAGAGGATCTTTTCACACATCATTTACAACTTGCTGTGGTGCGTCTTCAAATATAACACACCCTCAACTGGACAGAGAGAAGAAGACAGGCGCTTCTGCCTGCTTATTTACTCCCACTGAGTGTTAACCCAGCATCTTTAACTTAGTGACATTGGCTTTATTAATGTCACTGTCACACACGCTGTCATGAATGAAAACCACTCTTACAGTTGCCATTGTGATGGGAAAAGCCCCATTTGGATGTAAAGTAGCTTTATGACCCCTTTTAAAATAAAATTTGTACCAAGAGGTAATTTTACAGTAGAACTTTTCTTAAGCAGATTAGACAGGGGAATAAAGTGATGATGGTATGTTTAATTTATAAGCAAACTGTGGAGCACAATTGGTCCTGTTACTCTCATAGATGGTAAAGATGTCTCTTGGATAGACTACAATTAGTAACACGTTTCATTTGTGTCTTCTGCATTCCTTTGTGACAAAAGTGAGAGAGTTTCCGTCTTCAAACTGGGGACCTAAATTGTGAAGATCACACTGGATGGCATAAACAATTAGAAGATAATTTTGCCACAACCCCAAGGTGGAAGGCACAAACTCATGTACACTCAAGGTCATTGTGACCAATGAAATAGAAGCAGAACGCTATGCAGTAAAGTAAGAAGTAACGTCAGGAAAATAGGTAAGATGTGGGTAATCATAAAATGGGTATTTTAAATTTTTTCATTCACTGTTTTCAAAGTACTGACCTTACATTTTTGCTTGAAGAGACTGCGCTCTGCCTTGCCAGCGAGGTCAGCGGGCACCACCATGTTGAACAAATACGTGATGGAGAGGTGAGAAAGATAGATTAACGGAGCAGTACGTGTGCTGTGGAGAGAGGCGGAACTGGAGACGCGATCGTGGTGACAGGTGAGGGCTGAGGTTGACAGTGGAACATATTTAATGCACAGGAGTGTCAGTGGGGTGGTGTGTGGCAGCCTGGAGCTTATGCAGACGCAGACTCAGTCCCAGAACATGCCACTCGGCCGTGGGATCACCCTGGCTCTGGACAATGATGGAAGGCCCACATGAGGAACGGTTCACTTTCTGGACAGGACCCCCTCAAAGGACCATCGTAGTCTGAGACGCCACCAGCCACCATGTTGGTGTGTGTGGTCCATGCTGCTGCTCCATGCGGTGGTGAACCCGAGATCCACATGGACATAGGCAGTCTGTGCTGCTGACTGAAGCCTTGGTGATGTCCTCAGGTTTAGCTGCCTCAGGAGGTCATGTTGATGTGAGTGGCTTGTGTAGCCACATGAAGCCATGTTGAGGCCTGTGGACTGTGCTGCGGCTGAGGGCCATGAGTGGATCGGTAGTTCTGATATGGTCAGAGGTCCTGCTGATGTCTGTGGCCCTGCATTACCACCAAGGCCATGGGGATCTCTGTGGTCTGTGCTGAAGCCTGAGGCTATGTTGGTGCCCTAGGGCCAAGCAACAAGCTAGGGGCCATATTGATGTGAGTAGCCTGGGCTGTCACCTGAGGCCATGTTGATGTCTGTGGTCCAGGCTGCCTCTGAGGGCCTTGTCCAGTCCATGGTCACAGTCAGTGCTGTCACCAGAAACCGTATAGAGACCCATAATCTGTGCTCCAGCTGACCGCGAGGAGCAAGGAGGCTACTTGCGCTGTGATATTGATGACTGCAGATGCAGTTGAGAGGGAGGGACAGGGAAGGCTTCTGTGACAACCCTCACCCCCAAAAGGTGACAGCTTAGACATGGAACCATCAACGAGAACTCTTAAAAAGTGTGATGAGGATTCTGAAGTATAGCCCTCTGATGGTTTCTGGTGGGCGTGCGGGAGGGGAAGGACTCAGATCTATTTGAGGGGAAGGCCACTGAGAGTTTGACCACCTTCCAGCGAGTATATAGATGAACACAACTTGGACTTTTTTTTTGTTTGCCTTTTTGTTGGGGTGCGGGGAGGTCACAAGGGTGGGGAGGCAGATACGGAAGGACTGGGAAGTGAGTGTGATCCGGTTGCATGATGTGAAATTCCTAGAGAATCAATAAAAATACTATGTTGAAAAAATTTGCTTAAATATACAAATATAATTTACTTTTAGTTACAAATTTATTTCAGAAATAGGTTTTTTGGATATAGTATTTCATGTACAAAAATCCAGATGTGCAGTCATTCAGTGAATCTTTGACAAACATATTTGAATTAATATTCTTTTCACTCATGTGACCGAACTGCACACTGAAGCACAAGTCACCTTCCTGTCATGCTCTTGACGTGTTGAACTCCTACGTGGGTAGCAGTGCATTGCGCTCTTTCTCCCTATTTCCCCCCAATAATCAATGAACACAATTTAATAAGTAACTTTGTATGGCTGATCTACATGATTTCTGAGTTTAGATTTTTTTCTTGTTGTTTTGCATATCACTCAAGCAACCAAAATTTGGTTGTGTATGTTTTTTTTTTTTTAATTTTTATTATTTTGCTGGTCTGAGGAATCATCTCCAGGGCCTTGTGTGTGATAGGCAAGTGCTTTCCCACTAAGCTACATCCGTGATTGAAGATATGCCCCCTTATGTGACATAAAATATGTGCTACATATAGAATGAATATAACAGAGTCTCTGTCTATAAGGAGTCTACAGCACAAAGAAGGAAAGGTATAGTAATTAAACACTATTGAAATGAAATCCAAGAAATGACATTCAATACAATAACATTATACAATATTTGTCTTTTATTTTTTTCAAGACAGGGTTCTGTGGTGATATTTTGTTTGTGCTCTAACAAATAAAGCTTGCATGGAGATCAGAGTGCAGAGCTAGCCACTAGAGGCCAGGCAGTGGTGGCACACACCTTTAATCCCAGCACTTGGGATCTCATGCATTTGATCCAGTACTTGGGAGGAAGGAACAGGAAGTGATATGGCTGGATGGAGAGAGGAAGTGATAAGACAGAGTAGAGACAGGAGCTTGGTCCCTTTCAGTCAGAGGATTCCTAGACGTAAGAAGTCTCTCTAGTGGCAGGCTGTTCTGCTTCTCTGATCTTTCACCTTTCACCCTGATGTCTGACTCCAGGTTTTTATTATTAAGACCAATTAGAATTTGTGTTACAGGTTCCTCTGTGTTGCCTTGGCTGTCCTGGAACTCCCTTTGTAGACCCGGGTGGCCTTGAACTCAGAGAGCCACCTTCCTCTGTCTCCCAAGTACTGGGAGTAAAAGCTTGAACCACCATGCCTGGCTAACTCTTTCATTTTTTTAAAGCAAGCAAAAACAACTGGCAAAGCAGAGAACATTTTGGACTGTCCATATTGAATTCAGAAAGGGTTAAATGTAGACAAACGGCCCAGCATAAGAGCAGAGGAGAATTCTGAGTAACTTGCTAAGCTGAGTCATGCTACACAGAGAATCTGTGGGGCTATGCTTCTCAAAAAAGCCTGAGCTCTGGAGTTCTTCCTCCCTTTGGTTAGCATCACTGCATTTCTCATGTAGGAAGAATGGACAGGAGGAAAAGCCAAGAGCGCTTGGCAGGGAGATTCCTGCTTAAGTATGTGGTCGACTTCCTGAGACGGTAGAAGTACAGATGTTTACTGATGGGTCCTATCTACATAGATTGTCATCTTTATGGACAAGTAGAATTCATTAAGACACAGGAATACTTCTTGAGTCTTCTAGAGTTGCATTTTAATGTAAGTTAAGTGTTAAAAAGGGCATGGGAACATCTTGTGCTGTGTGGTGATTGGCCATGAATTCAGTACTATCCCTGAAGTTTCAGTGACACTGAACTTGGCAATAACTCTGAATCTTTATTAGCTGTGATTCCGGAGGGTTGTTTATACCACACTAAAAGCAGAAATTGTTTGCAGTAGGTTATCTTCTTTAATGTAGCAAAATCCTAATGTGTGAAATACAACGTGCTTCCAATGCTCACATGATGTCACCTGAACTTAGCATTGGAGTTATTTACAAATGAAGGCTAAAGTAATGGCCTTAACACGGGGGTGGAGGGTAGGGATGGGGGTAGGGGACAATGGTGAATATAGGTAAAATGGAAATAATGAAATATTCTGTGAAGAGCCAAAGCTTTCAAATAAGACACAGATTTCATTGCATTTGGAAAGAGAAAAAAATCCACATTAAGAATTTGGGATAAAACTGTTTCAAATCATCCATAAATATGTTTCAAAATCATCTGGGCAAGAGCTTTGTGCATGTGTAGTGTTTCTACTTGTGTGTTTACAAATGAGTTTTTCCAAATACACATTCATTTTAAAATTTCCTGTGTATATATAACAAAATCTTCAAACCAATTTTGAAGTAAAATGCTTTAGGGTTTTTTTAGTTTCATTTATTTTATTTTATTTTGATGAGTGTTTTGCCGGCATGTGTATCTGTGCACTGTATGTTTGCCTGGTTCCTGCATAGGACAGAGGAAGGCTGGATACTATGGAACTGGAGTTACAGATTGTTATGAGTCTCCTAGTGGGTGCTGGGAATTGAACTGGATCCTCTGGAAGGGCAGACAGTGCTCTTAATCACTGAGCCATCTCTTCAGCCCCTAAACTGCTTCAATTTAATGACAAATCTGAATTTCATCCCAACAGTTGTTCAATTTTTTTAAAAATCTATTCTTTTCTTTCTTTCTGTTTTTTTTTTCTTTTTTTCCACAACAGGGTTTCTCTGTGTAGTTTTGGTGCCTGTCCTGGATCTCACTCTGTAGACCAGGACGGCCTCGAACTCACAGATAGTTCAATTATCTTCTTAATACGAATTGGGGCCATAGTGCCATTGGTGACATTTCAGTCCAGGACTTGAGAGATCTGGGTGGAGATGCAAAGCGAGTTTGATAGTCTCCTCCTGCTCAAGAGCAGTGGGTGAAGGCTCTGCTCTCTGTCAGCTTTGTGAGGCTCAGGACACACTATGGTAAACAGCACAAGCTCAGACCTTCCCTCAGAGATTTCAGTCAAGGGAAATGGGAACCTGGCATTCAAAAATAGAGTAAGGTTTGGCTCAGTGGTCAAGTTCCTGGTAGTATGTACAGAACTCTGAATTCCATCCACAGCGCAGTGGGGAAATAAATAGAGAAATAAGCAACAAGATTTAAGTCAATATTTTGTGACACAGATATTCAAAGAATGGAGAGAAGTTGAGTGTGATTATGTTTCAGCTTATGTAGGAAATCTGTCGGATATAAGATTGACAGTCTAAATTTTAGAGTCATTTGTATTAATGAAATGCATATTATCCCTAGAAGCTACACTAAGATTAGCCAAAGACCAGGGCTCATGTGTCAGTACTGATTTATAAGTTACTTGCACATACGTGGTCTGAATGTCACAGACATGAAGGATTCTGCTAGGAAGAGACTGGAGGATACTTTATGCAGATTGTTCCAGAACAAACCACAAGGTGCTCCTGACTCCTTGGTTATTTGGGCTTGGGTGAATCTTCAGGAGACAACAGGAAATATGTAAAGGGTGCTAGAGAAAGTGCAGGCAGAAGCTGACTCAAGAAAATCAGAAGTACAGCAGGAAGGATGGTATTCATTGAACTGAATGGCACGGAGGCTGTTGGTGCCATTTCAGGAGCGTGACCAGAAAGAGAGCAGGGCTGCCCTGTGCTGAGTGAGACTGTGGACGACACAAACAGAACTCCAGAGATCAGTTGTGAATGAAAGAGACCAGAGACTGAGGAAGTTGGGAACACACTGTGCAGGGCCTTCTCTGTTTTGTTTTGGAGACTGGGACAGGGTCCCCAGCATGGGAAGCTGAGTTTTCAATTAGTGGCTCAGTGAAATTGTTTTTGTGTCATAGTGAGTTGACATGGCAGCATTGTCTGAGGTGTGAGTGCCATTTGCAACCAGACTGCTAGGGGGAAGCTGCTTAGTGGTCTGTCGCTGCCATCCAGGGAGGAGTCTTTTAAGTCAGAGATAAAACAAAACAAAACAACAACAAAACCCTCTTTATGTCCAGCTTTACAAGCTTTGCACTCCATGTATTTGCACCAAATCATGATCTGCATTTTATACGATGTTCTAATTTGTTTTCAAAAACAACAGAGACTAATCCTCCCACCCTAAGATTCTCTACAATGAGTATAATGTTTTCAATTAAATGAGTGTGGAGAAATGCCTAGTGGTTTTAAAAATAATTACCAAGTTAAAAAACGTGAGGGAATAAAACAACAAATTAGCTTATAATCTACATGGATTTCAGGCTTAATTTTCTTTTAAATAATTTACTAGGGAACCATAATTATGACATTGTATTTCAACTTATTTGAAAATCAATGTTCTGGACCCATTGAGTCAAGACAGTGAGACGCCTCTTTAGTTTTTTAATTCTGTTTTTGAGATTATAATATAATTATGTCATTTCTCCCTTCCCTTTCCTCTAAGTTCCCCTATATATCCCTCCTTGCTCTTTTTCATATTCATGGCATCTTTTCCATTGATTGCTGTTTCATGTATATATTTATACACATGTAATTACACAGGGTTATATCTGTGTGTGTTTTCAGGGCTGACCCTTTGGTATTGGATAACCACCTGGTGTGTGCTTCCCTGGGGAAGACGGTTTCTCCCACGCTGAGCACCCCTCAGTGGCCTGCAGTTCTTTGGAGACACCTCCTCTTAATGGGCATGGGAGGCACATGGAGCTCTCAGGGAGTTCTGCTCACTTTAAAAAGCAGGAAGCAACTAAAAGTCAGACTAGAAAATAAATGACTTTTTTCTGTTAGACATCTATTAGAACATTAAGCTAATTAACCAAAAGAAGTAAAATAAAGTCTATATCAGTCTCCATTTTCTGTTTGTTTCTTTGGTTCCTTTTATATTCCTGGAAAGAATATTCCATAATAGCATGTGACTAAAGCACTTTTCAGAATCTACAGTGCTTAAGAGTTAACAGCCCCCACACTGGAAATATAAATCTGTCTTAGCTAAGGGCACGAAGGGGGAACCTTCAAGACAAGCCCAAATGGCCTAGAAAGCAATTAAGACAAGACTACAAAAAATACACAAATTATCAATGACAACTATGAAGGTGATTGTGGAACAAATGTATTGACTTTATTATTTACATGATACCTACTCCTGTCAACCAGAGGTTTGCATTTCTTTCCAGCAATGGGATTAGATTTTCACTAACGCCCCTTAGGAAGGTGAAAGAAAAACTAAGTGTGGCTATATTAGTCAGGAGAAAAAAGCATTAGGAGAAAAGAGGAAGTGTGACTAAAAGAAAATGTATTTTGTGATTTTTTTTGTATATCTATTAAAAAGCCTACTGTCTCTCTTGGGAGTCATTAAAATGGAAAGGAATCCATCATGAGAAAGAGGATATTGGAATATTTGGAATTGTTCTACTGATGATTGACAGCTGTAAAGCTGACAAGAGCAAAAATAAAATTAGGCAGCTGAGAAATTTTCCTGTGGCTAATTTCACATGACTAAATATTCTATTCCATATCTGTGTTTGTTTGTTTGAATGTGCTGGGGTGTGTGTGTGTGTGTGTGTGTGTGTGTGTGTGTTGGAAGTGGATGGGAGACAGAAAATAAGCCAGTGAATGGGTCATGCTGAAACCGCAATTTTAAACATACAGAAACACTGCTGCTCTGTTTATGTTTATATTTTCTTAGAAAAGAAGTTATACTGTGAAGTATAAAAAAATGAAATTAGGAAAAAGAGCTGAGCGAGCAAGTCTCTTCTGCTTCCTGTCTGTAAAGAACAGATTCCGGGAATGGATAGGCTCAGTGGGTAAAGAGATCACAGTGGAAACATCAAGTTCTGTGTTTGGATCCCCATAAGACGCCAGGCAAGTTGGCATGAGCCTGTAATCCCCACACTGGGGATGGAGACCCAGGTTCCCGGGGCTTGCGACCAGCCAGTCTAGCCCAATCAGCGATTTCTAGGTTCAGTGAGAGATCCTGTCTCAAAAAGTAATATGGAGAGTGATCAGGTGGGCACCCTATGTCAGCTTCAGGCCTCTGCACATCCATCCATCAAGGGAGCAGGCACATGAATACCACAGGGTCATCCCTCCCACACACAAAAGAAGATATTCTTAGATACAATTATATTTTTAATGTTTTTGTCACCTGCACTTATGATTTCTAATAGCCAAGAACTCTGTTTACTCAACCTCCCAACTTCTCCCTCTTTTGTTACATTTTGACTGTTATGTAACTGACTTCAGTTCTTTACAGAGACCCCATTGTAACTGCCAATTGTACCTTGAAAGTTTAATTCATCAACATTCCAGGGCATCTTTCCACTTGTGGCTTTTTAAAATGAGATTAACTCCCTGAGTGTTCTCTGGGACTCCATTCAAATTCTACCTCCAAAATTCTGTCACCTTCCATTTCTGTTTTATAACTAAAACTAAGTTCTTTGTTTTTGATTTCAAAATCCCACAGCTAAGGCTGTTTACATTGTTCTGTACAGGTGACTGTTGTTCACCAACAGGCCAAGTGGTATGCTATTAATATCTTTACTGCCCTTAAATTCTGGTGTTTTGACACTAATGCCATGTGCCAAACCCTGGCTTTTCTAACCTTAAAGAAAATAGTATTTCCCTATCTTTATTATCTGGCAGTTGTTCACTTTGGTCACATTTAGATTGTATGTTTCTTGGAAATACTCTTGTTTTCCCTGTAATTTGGGATCACTCTCCAGTTCTCCTTCAGAAGGTTGAAATGGTACCATACTTATTGCTAATATTATCTAAGTTTTTTACAAAGTATAACCTTTCTTATTTACTCCATTATTTTCTGATGTTGAAACCCCTCCTTCTAGAAGTACTTCTAGTTCAAATTTGAAAAGGTTAACATGTAGGTCTCCTGAACAGCTAACCATTTTAGAAACTGATCCCAGGCAGTTCCCACCAACTCTTGCTGCATCCGAAGTCCCCATTCTTTCGTGTTCTCCATTCTTCCGCATTTGAGCAATGCAGCCTTCCCCGTGGAGGATGTTAGGGCTATAAAAGGCATGAGTCTTTGATGAAATGTATAGACATCTTATATAATAAATGTTTAATTCATACCCATACTTGATAATTTTGATGTCTTAAATCTATTTTCTTTTTTCTAGGACATGAAAAAAAAAAGATGCCATCCTGACTCTTATTTTTATAGTGGTTTTGCTTTTCTCCATAAATGTTTTAGAATCTTGTTTTGATATGTTCAATACTTTAATAATTCATGTTTTCTGCTTTTCTTTTAAAAATTTCCCTACATAATAGTTAATGTGTCTTTTAAATAGGAAAACAGAGATGCTCTTTCAGTTGAGAAATATTTTTCCATTATTTTTTCAAAACCTCACTATTATTATTATTTTTATTATTGTATTTTTGAGAATTTCATACACATATACAATGGAAATATGAACATATCTACTCTCTATTTTACCCCTCCAACTTTCTCTACCCCCTCCAACTTGCCTCCTCCCAATTTCATGTCTTTTTCATGATTCTTTTTTGGAAATTAGCTAGTTAGATATTGAGTTCCTTGAATCAATAGTTTGATTGTAAGTTCTTAGAGATAACCTTGGATTTTCCCCCCTGTGATTTAATTTTTTGTTTAATCAATTGTAGTAGTTTCTGTTCTAGGCTTTTTTTCCAATCAAAGTTTCCATTTTTGATTTTTATCATTGATTTTGTAACATTCCATTGTACTTATTGAAACTAACCAGAGATGCTATTTCTTAAAACCCCTTCAGTTCCATGATTATCTGCCTCTTCTGGGGCCTTCATCATGTGGACTTGAGGCTTTCTTCAAAGAGTGGTGATTTTTGGTTATTTCTCTATGTTTTATATTGAGAGAATAAGATTGGATAAGAATGGAGACAGGCAAGCAATGAGTGAGCAAGGAATTCACCTTTGCAACTGAGGTGCTCAAGACTTCCAGTGCATGAATGCTTTTCACAGAAAGTCAACCTTTATCCTAGGTGCCCAGTTTTCCAAAATTTATGTGTGGAAAGAAGAACGCAGAGTATTTGACTTTGGGATGAGTCATCCTAACACCATCTGGCTGTGAACTCCTGGCCTCACCAAGGCTTTAGGGTGAAGCTTTAATTTTTGCAGTGTTCCTTCCCTCCCCGTGATCTCCTCTGAGTCCTGTTGGGCAGCAGGCTGAGTTCAGTCTCCAAGTCTCTTGGCGCCCCTTCAGTGTCTTAGGTCTGGTTGGAGCCACACTGTGTTCTCATCTGCTTTCCATCTTTCCACGGAACCCTTCTCTCTTGTTACCTTTGTCATTACGGGCTCATCACTTGCAATTCATTTGTTGTCCCCTTTAGGACATCCAAGAAGGGGTAAGAAATAAGCATGTGCTAAGTCAAACTCCTTGAGGTAGGAGACCGCGGTTTGTTGGGGGCACTCATTTAGATACACGCATATTTACACATGGGTTTAATCTTATATTGTCTTGTATTTCTGTTTAAACAGATTCCTTCCAATGATCTCTGAGAACAAATAGAATGAGTTCTTCCCATTCCTTCAATTTATTCTCACTTTTTTCATTTATTAGCTTTTTGTGGTGTGTGTGTGTGTGTGTGTGTGTGTGTGTCTGTGTGTCTCTCTGTGTGTATAGGCATGCTCTTCCATGCATGAGTGTGTGGAGACTAGAAGTTAATGTTGTATGTCTTCTTTAATAGATTTTCACCTTATTTTGTGGATATGGGTTTTCTCACTGAACCCGGAGCCCATTGGTTCAACTAGGTTGGTTGGCCAATGCACTCCAGGGATGCATCTGTTTCTGCCGCCTTCGCACGTCTCCCAGCACTGATTGTAGCTGCATATCCTCATAACTGACTTTCCTTGGGTGCTGGGGATCTGATCTCAGGTCTTCACACTTGCACAGTAAGGGCCTTATTAACTGAACCATCTCTCAAGCTCCAACTTGAGCTTTTACTTACAGAATTTAGGAGAAGAGAAAGGAAATACCCCAAGAGAAAATGCTAGGAAAGATAAGACCCTGAGAACATAGCCTAGTCCTGTATCTTGGGGGAGTTTCCCTAGCTGCAAGGCCTTCTGGAACTCTGAGAGGAAGCATGAGCAGGAGTTTTGGGTTTCTAGATGGAGGCAATGGTCAAGACTCAAAAGAGTTATTGTTTCTGTCAGAGAGCTTGACTCTGGACTAGCTTCCTTCAGTGGTATTTCTGCAGCACTCATATAACCCTACTCATGGCTGTCACCTTGAAGACATATCACCCTTTTAGTCTTGCCCTTGTCCAGTTTTAATGACCGATCTGGAAGGGGACAAGGGAGTCTTGATGGAAGGAGCTCATCAAACTGTCTTCCCTGCTGCTCCTTCTTACAGTCACGTATGTCGAACACATTTATTAAGGCAGAAAACCAGCAAACAAACACACGCAGACCCTCACCTCCTCCTCCCGCCTCGGCACCTTTCTCGGGAAGGGAGGGCTGACTCCACAGAAGTGTGTGCCTGGACAGAGGCCCAGAAATCTGGAAAGTGTATTATGTGGGATCCCCGTGGGGAAGCTCAGGGCTGCCAACAGCTCTGGCTCTGGGCTTCCACACACCATCAATCCAGTGCCTGGCAGTCTCTGCTCCCCTCTTCACCTCATCTCATGCAGAGAGCAGACAGGAGCAACTATGAGTCTCAAGTTGCAGCCGCCAAGCCATGAGGAGAAGGGAAGGAAAGGGGAGAGAAAGGGCGTGGGGGTCCTGGAAGGCTGTCCTTCCCACAGCCCTGACAACTCCATTTTGTGCGCAGGCATTTTCTTAACCAGCTTCTCATGGACATTTGGACATAGGCAGTGTGAGGGAGAAATTAGAGTTTTTAGGGGCTGGCAGAGCAGCATGGTGATCAGCCTTCAAGAACCTTCTTACAGAAGGAGATGAAACTTCAGGTATCTTGAAAAGGAGGCTATGTTTGGAAATAATCAAGGATGCATTTTTTTTCTTTTATTCAGAATCTCGTGTCATGAAAGGTTGGCCTCAAACCCAGTATTTAGCCAAGAATTCTCCTGCCTCCCCCTCCTTTACAGTTTGGATTAGAGTTATGTGTTAACACACAAAGTTTTATGTGGTTTTGGGGATCAACCCCAGGGCTTCCTTCAAGCTAGGTGGGGGCTTTAATCATCGGAGCCACATCCCCAGTCCCCTGAAGTTACACTTTGCTAGTGAGAGAAGCAACTGAGGCCCCATTAAACTTCTGGGGGTCTGATTTACATGCTTCACAGAGAAGGAAACTGAGGCACATGGGGACCCATTCAGCTGTGAAAAGTATGCATATAGTATTTGGAACAATAATATACAGTTAGGCTTCCTGTGTTAGAATAAAATGCCTATGCTTTCCTGTCTTCTATGGCCATGTGACATTCTCCAGCATTTGGCAAATACTGTTTTTGTAGAGCTGCTTTTCTCAGATCTTATGTTGTCTATAATTTGATGTGTTTCTACTTATGCTTCTTCCCAAAAACATGCACTTTGTAGACAGAGTTATTTGTTGGGTCCGCTGGCTCCCTGATAACCACACTGAGACTTATTAATTATAAACACTCGTTACTAACTAGCTCTTACAACTTGTATTAACCCATATTTCTTATCTGTGCTCCACCACGTGGTGGTACCTTTTTTCAGCACCGCATGTTCTTCTCCTGTTTCCTCTTCGTCTACTGACGACTCCCCATGACCCTGTTCTCCTTCTTCTTCCTAGTGTCCTCTCGGTCTGGCTCTTTCACCTAAGCTCTTCCTGCCTAGCTATTGGCCAGTCAACTCTTTACCAACAGTGAGAGCAACACATCTTCACAGTGTGCAGAAGGATTATTCCACAGCAGCACCTGGCTTGTGTCTTTTTGACTACTGCTTTAGCAATGTCAGAAAGAAAGCCAGACTGACTCAGAGGTCCCCAGGACAGCTCAGCCACCGCTACTGCTAGCCTCAACTTTGTCCTTAACCACAGGCACTAATATCCTCTTGCATAAAGAAGGCTCCAAATTCACTGGGTTGGATTTTGTGAATCTCATCTGAAATCAGAACCTGAATTGCAATTGACCACCGTAGAATTAACAGCCACAATATAAGAATATAATTAGAGAGCATGGGAGGGATGCTGGGTGTTTCTTCTGGTAACGAAAGATGAACACCTCTATATTTTTTCATTGCCTTCAGCCAACAAGAAGGTATTATCAAAAGCATCAAATGTTTTTAGTGACTATGAGGGATACCCAGGAGTGTTCACTTGACCCTGAAAGAACTGTCTCACATAAATGAATGCTCAAAGATGCTTTTTCTTTGTGTGTGTGCGCGCGTGCATGTGTGCTTTCATGTGGCATGTGTATGTGTGTGTATGTAGTTGTATGTTCTACTCTCAGGTGCCAATCCTCTAGAGATACCCTCTCTCTAGTTTTTTTTTTAATATAGGGTCTCTCATTAGCCTGGGGCTTGCTAATTCTGCTATATGAGCTCCAGGTATATTCTAGTCTCTACCTCCCAAGCTCTGGGGTGACAAGTGTGTGCCTGTATGGCAAATTTTCTGTTTGTTTTTGTGGAGCTTTTGATTCTTTAGACTTTAGTGATTAGACTCAGGTTCTCATGTGGCAAGGATCTTGCTGACTGAACTGTCTTCTCAACCCCTCAAGCAAGTTTTTATTTTATTTTTTTAACTGAAACTCCAGTTTGTGGTTTCTCAATTCAGCCTATGTGTTTGTCAAAATATTCATGACCCCTACCTGGGTCTTCTGATTCCTGTTTGAGTGCATACTCCATGCCCACCCGGGAGACTCCCACTGTATCTTCATAAAACCCGGTGAAGTTTCATTGTTGGCTTAAAATGGTTTATTCAGCTGGTGGTTACTTAGCCTTTTCTGGAGACAGGAGAATTTCAGGACCTGGCTACAGCGTACAAACGCTGGACACCCTGAGCTCCTGGTGCCTTCGGTTTCCAAGAATCTTACAGAAGGTCTACTGTGCTTTGGAACTTGGCAGGATAGTCTGTGTAGAGTCTCACCCTGGCAGTCGACCTGGAACAAATGAAACTGTAGGAACAGTACACAGCAGGGAATGGTTCCTGGACTCTAGGCTTTGCTCATTTCAAAGAAAAGAGCTATGCTATTGTGTAAAGCTGAGCAGCATTTGTGTTAGAGCAGTTTTAACACTCACACAGTTCACATGTGAGTGAAAACGAAATAAAACAGATATAACCGTTGAAGGGAAAAAGTCAGTTAACCTGTTAGTATTTTTCATGTTTTAAACAAAGAGGTTTTCTAGTTCTTTACACTAAAACAATTGTAGTCTAAAAGTTCTTGCCTTCATAGCTAAAAGCAGTGAAACAATTATTTAATTCTTTGCTACCAGAGGATGGGGGACTAGTGTATTCAGCAGTAATGTTGACAGGAGTGACGCTGAGGCTCACTTGGTAACGTGCTTGTCCAGCATTCATGAAGCCCTAGGTGTGGTTACACATGCCTCTAATTCCAGTGCTTGGGAGGTGGAGTTCATCTTTTGCTACATGCTGAGTTCAAGGCCAGCCTGGACTACATGAGACCCTTATCTACAATAAAAGGCGATGAAGACAGGCTTTTTCCGTATGTTTATGGTTTCTCCATTCTAGGCCAAATATGACATTACTTTTTCCTCTAATTTCTCCAGATCAGATCTTTTATTAATCTCTTGTCTCATCATATTGTTTTAAAAGTCTTTCCTAGTTCAGGAAAGTATTTCAGCTTGGTATGATGAATATGGTACGCCTGATATTAATATTTAGCAGGTGGATGAAAGAGCTTGGCCTACGGAGTCGGGGTTGGAGATGAGTCTGGGACACATGGAAAGAAGAAAGGGGAGGGAAAGGAGGAGATGGAGGGGAAGAGGAGGGGGGGATGGAAAGGGAAAAGAGGGGGAGGAAAGGGCTTATCAAGGGGAAAATAGAAAAGTGTGGTATTTTTAATTTTTACTTAAGAGAACTATTCTCTCTCTATCATAACTGATTATGAAAGTCAGACTCAGAAAACACGTCAAGAAATAATTTTTTTTTTTTGGTGGGAGATGGGGAATGGAGGGGGTTCAAAGGGTACCATCTTAGGGTTGCTATCTCTGGGATGAAACACCATGACAAAAGCAACTTAGGGAGGAAAAGCCTTATTTGGCTTACGCGTCCACATTGTAGTCCATCGTTGAAGGAAGCAGGTCAGGGCAAACAGGGCAGGAACCAGGAGGCAGGAGCTGAGGCAGAGGCCATGGAGGGGTGTTGCTGACTGGCTTGTTCAAGTGAGGACACCACATCTGGTACAGCAGCTGCAAACAGAGTCACTACCTCACTGAGTTTTCCGTAGTCAACTGCCCTCCTCTATGATCCATCTGTCTTCTGCGCTGGCCAGACAGGAGAGTTAAAGGAAAACGTGGTGGGAACTACCATCCCTGCATCTTTTAAGTTCTTGATGATAGCACTAATTTCTGCAGTTCCTCTTGGGATGCGGTAAGTGTTCTTGATTCACTGTTTTCATTGGCAGAGGCGACTCTAAAGGCTCCCATTTAGCCTTTCCAATCATAATAGCCCTCACTCTACAGGTCAGGGAACCAATGTGAGAATTTTGCCAACTTCTAAGTATACCTACCCAATTATACATTCTGGGACTGCGGAAATAACCACAGGATGAGTTTGGGGACTGACCAGATCTACTGTGAGTTGGACATCGGCCAAAATGCCATGAGTCACCTGACAGTAAGCCCTTATTTTAACTGGAGGATGACAATGTTTCTTGGAATCTCCTAGAATCAGCATCAATTCAGAACCAATATCTAATAGACTTCGGAAGACCAGATTGTTTCCTTTTCCCCTGGTGTACAGTTACCCTTGTAAAAGGCTGTAAGTCTTTCTGTGGAAGCACTAGAGAAATCCAAACAGTAAAACTTTGAGGTGTGTGGTGGTTTGACTAGGAATGGCCCCCATAGACCCATGTGTTTGAAAGCTTGGTCACCAGGGAGTGACACAATTAGGAGGTGTGGCCTTGTTAGAGGAAGTGTGTCACTGGGGGTGGGCTTTGAGGTTCCAAATGCTCAAGCCAGGCCTAGTGTCTCTCTCTTCTTGCAGTCTGCCAGTTTTGATGTAGAACTCTCAGCTCTTTCTCCAGCACCATGTCTGCCTGCATGCTGCCATGCTTCCCGCCATGATGATAATGGACTGAATCTCCTAACCTGTAAGCCAGCCGCAGTTAAATCTTTTCCTTGTAAGAGTTGCTGTGGTTATGGTGTCGTCTCACAGCAACGAAACCCTCACTAAGCCACATGCTTTATCAGGTCCGCTCTCAGGGGAACCTTCATTCATAGTGTTCCGGGTCTGTAAACTGGCTCAAATTGATTCACAGGCCAAGATTAAAGGTGTGTCATCCCTATCAAGATCTGGATTAAAGGTGTGTCTTTTCCCAGCTCAAAAGATCTTGATTAAAGGCCTATCTTTCTACCTTAAAGATCTGGACTAGCAGTGGATCTTCCTGTAGCATGAATCTTAAAGAGTCTTATTAATAAAATCAAACCCGAGCCGAGTATTGGGGTGAACACTGGAAGGTCAAAGAGACAGAATAAGCCACAGCTAACTCACCTCACCGGATCCTCAGCTGGTCTTGCTTCCTCAGACTGGAGGCCTCTGTGTCCTCATATCCGAATGGGCCTCAGCTGAACTGCTGCTTCTCAGAAGCCTGAAAGCTTAACCAGGCCAAATGCTTCTCCAGGCCATATGCTTCTAGTTTCTGGTCCTCATGCCTTATATACCTTTCTGCTTTCTACCACCACTCCCTGGGATTAAAG
>CABHPH010155006.1:0-21410 GCA_902168325.1 Peromyscus nudipes | reverse complement strand
TTCTTTCTTTCTTTCTTTCTTTCTTTCTCTTCTTTTCTTTTCTTTTTCCTTTCCTTTTCCTTTCCTTTTCCTTTTCCTTTTCCTTTTCCTTTCCTTTCCTTTCCTTTCCTTTTCTTTTCTTTCTCTGGACTTTCTTCTTCCCTCCCTGTCCTTTGCTCCCCGAGGTCTAATGTTAGGAGTTGCAGTTCCTGCTGGCTTTGTTTGTTGTTCATTCTTGGTCCAGTGGCAGCATGTGATGCTGTAGATGGTGAGGAAGTGTGGCTGCCTAAAGACGAGTATATACTTGCTTGCTCACACTGGAACTGTCCGTCTCTGCTAGGCTGGAAGGGTCTGTTCCTCAGTGGTGATGCCTGAGTGCTGATGAGCTGTACTGCTAGCAAGTGGGTGCAATGCAGGCCTTGGGAGTAAGTGGGAGAAAACAGAAGTTAGTGGGATACCATTAGTGTGAGAGTCCTGAGAAAGGCACACGGAGCACAAGTAAAAACAGGAGCATGGATCTGAACATTACATATTTTTGCTTTTGTATGTTTATGTCAGTACCGGTCTAGTTGGTAGACCACACGAAATCATCAGTTTCTAGCTCAGACAACACATGACTTTTAATGGAACACCTCCCTTCACAGGCAGCAAGCATGGCATGAGCCTAGGCTCTTAGAATTCACAGGTTTTGCCCTGGTCTCCACCTTCCTGAAGCTTCTGCCCTGATACAGACTATGGGATCCTCGTAGAGACACATGATGCCGAGCCAGCTAGACTGCCATCCCCACAGTGTTGGCTCTGTATGGCTGCATATGCATTTGACCCAGGGTCAGTGCATTGCCTGGTAGTTTCTTCATAGGCAGAAGCCGGAGTGTAGGAATCAGCAGGGAGAGATGAGAAGAATACCACACACTCTTACCCACACCGGCCTACACAGTGGTTTGGGTTCATGATCAGCAGCCTGGAAGGAACATGATTGGAAAACTGAGGCCAAAGTCATTTAGGGGACAGGAATGCTGGCATACCTCTGTAAATACTGGAAGGAGTGGAGATGTCTGTGTGCCCTTACAAACCTCACCAAAAGGTGATCTCAGCAAAGGACTTAGAGCCCTGGGAGAGGCACACTTTGGTTTCTCTTCCGAGTGACCTCAGGCTCTGCTGGCCTAGAAGTCTCAGCTGCAGAAGGGCCGTGCTTCTCTCAGGAGTCACAGGTCTGGTTCTGTGGAGCTTGTGGGTCTGTCTTCAGCCTGGACAGTGTTGATCTTTTTGACCCGAGGTGTACTCAGAAAGGAGGTAGAGTGCTGGTGAGGCTGGTGATCCAGACTGTCCTGAAGCACTAGGAAGCCTAGGGGACGGTCTTCTTCTGGCCTTAGGAAACCTGCCATTCCTCCTGACGCGCTTCTGACCTGAAAAGTTGTAGGTTCTGTTTGTTCCTGTTTGTGTCACCTGGCACTGCTGTTATATACAAGCCCACTAAGACTTGCTGACCGTACACCTCCCATCTTTATATCAGCTCCTTCCTCTGTCTACCCTAGACCCAGACTTCCTCTGTGCCGCTTTGTACTGCTGCCTTATTATTATTGCTTAAAATTACCTTACTTTTAGAATTCTAAAGGTTTATTTTGCAAGTATGAGTGTTTGCCTGCATGTATGTATGTAATGAAAATGGCCAGCACAATGTGTGTGTCAGAGTCAGAGCCCCTGGAATTGAAGTTAGAAATAATTGTGAACCACCATAGGTGCTAGGGACTGAACCCAGGTCCTTTGTAAGAGCAACAGGTGCTCTTAACCACTGAGCCATCCCTCCAGCTCCTAACATTATTTTAACATTTATTTGTGGGGTGTGTGTGTGTGTGTGTGTGTGTGTGTGTGTCTGTGTGTGTCTGTGTGTCTGTGTGTGTGTCTGTGTGTGTGTAGGTCAGAAAGCAGCTTGTGAGAGCCAGCTCTTCCACCATGTGGGGTCCGGGGATCCGGCTCATGTTTGACAGGCTTGCCAGCCAGCTCATTTACCAGTGGAGCCATCACCAAGTCTTTAGGAAAAATTCCTAAAATAGAATCAAGTGAGTTACAGCCACAGTGGCAGATGTGGCTGTGAGCCTGTTGCTCATTAGCTGTCACTCAGTGGTGGTTACGTCATAGTTTTCCTTCTAAAGTTGTGTTTTCCCTTTAAGGGGCATCGCACTACTTCCTGTGGTGTGCAGGCTTTGTAGTAACGCAGGCTGCTTCTTCCTGTCCTGCTTTGGGTCATGATTGCTAAAGACTTTATTCTGAAGCGCTAGAAGCCCACCAGACCATGTTTCCTCCTTTTTGAAATGCTCATTGCTTTTTGAAGAGCTTGAAAGTTAAGCAAAGTGTGTTTACTTCCATGCTGGCCATTTTCAGTGTCGCTGCATTCGTGAAGATTTCTACCTTTTTTCCTTGGTTTTTGGCAGCTTGGTCCTACCCGCCTCGGTGTGCTGACTTCTGTGCTGTTTCCTGATTTTAAATGTTCAGTTTCCCCTAAGAGAATTGTTGGTCACTACCAACAAGTTTTGAGGTTCCCCCTCTCATCTACAGGTTTCGTAGTACCTAGAAAAAAAGAGAGAATTCAGAGATGTCATTGTACTTGTGGTTCACTTACGCCTAGGAGAGGACTCACTATAGTCAACAAGAGACCAGGAGCACAGAGTGAGGTCCAAGAGAGTCACCTTGTAGAAACTCCTGGCTGTCTTCCGTCCCTGGAGGCCAATTTCATTAGCTCTTTGTTTGGGCAACAGTGCCTGACATAACCACAGCCAGTTAGCAAGTGAATCTCCTCCTACTCAATATTTTTAGCATTTCTTAGGATTCATTTATATGCATGTCATTGACCACCATTGGCTGCTTTAGTCTCCTGCATATCAGGTCAAGCTGATAGCACATGATCCAAGCCTGTCCCCACAAATGCCTGCCACCGTGAGCATAGAGACCATACACAAGGCCCAAAGGCTTAGGCGAGTAGAGATTCATGCCCAGGATCTATGCAGAGGGCTCAGTCTTTCTTTGGGTAACATTGACCCTCCACTACATACATAGCTTGTGATCTGTAGGCTGAGATTTATAGATTTGGGGGTTTGTGTATTATGTTATATTTATAAAAATATTTGGCTTTGACTGTGGGTTATTTGTTCTGACTTCACATAACAATAAATCCTCTAGTCACATATGTGTTACCCCACCTGTTTTTCCCTACTTATCATTGAGTTTCCAATGTTTTCAATGGAGAGTTCACAGTTTTTAAACCTTTTTATGTATATTATGTGTATATATGTGTATTATGTGTGTTCGTACATTTGTACATGGATTTGTATGCAGGGACGTGAGTATATTCAAGTGCGTGAGCACCGTGACTTAGATGTGAAGGTCAGAGAACAACCTGAGAGGTTGGCTGGCCCTCTACCTTGTTTGAGACAGTCTCTTTGTTGTTTGCCATTATATTCGAGGCTAACAAGCCTTTGAGATTCTCCTGTTGTTGCATCCCGTCTTATTGTGGGGCACTGACGTCACAGACATCTGCTTCCGTGCCGATTTTACATGCATTTGGGGTATGAACTCAGGTCTTCCCGATCTCATGACATGTGTACTTTATGCACTGAGGCATCTGTCCAGTCAAGGCTTTATATTAATGGAGTCTTTCCCCTACAGTTTCTTTTAGAAAGGCCTTTTTTCTCAAAAAAAAAAAAATAAATAAAATAAAAGGCCGAGTAGTTCTAGCTTGTAATTCCTCAGTTCTTATACATCTATATGCGAATTTAATGTCACTTCATATGTGTATGTAGTGTAGTTATTCATAGCGTTTGTTGAGATGCTCACTGGCCCAGCCTCAGGGTTCATGGTGCCTGACGTCAGCTAGAACGATATTCTTTACCTGATGCCTCTTCCTGCATTTAGGATGTCAGGTGTGGTGGCACTTTGGTGACAACAGCTCCAGCTGTTTGTTACATGTTCATGTGTCCCCTCTGTGCCCAGGACATTATAGTTTGTTCTTGTTTTACCACTTGAAGTGCCGTGTCTCTCCTACCCGCACCTCCTGGCTGCTCCCCCCCCCAAGTGGGTCCCCTTCAGATGTCGCCTGTGTGCTCTTCACTCTCCCGTCAGTTTCCCCCTCTTTCAGTGCACCTACATATATATGCACATATGGTGAGCATTGGAGTCCAGATTCCATAGATAAGAGAAAACGTGATGCTGGTCTTTCTGATTCTGCTTTACTTCAACGTACTAGTTACCTCTAGGTCCACCCATTTTCCTAACTGGTGTTCTCATTTCATTCTTTGTGGCTTAATAAAATTCCATTGCGTTTTTATCACATCTGTTGATACAGAACAAACTCATCTGTTAATGGGCACTTAGCTGGTTCCATTTCTGACTAAAGTGAATATCGCCACATTAAACATGATGATTGGACGTCTCTGTAAAAGGCTGGCCCAGATCTTTTTGAGTATATTTCCAGGAGTGGAATATCTGAATCACGTGGTAGTTTGATTTTTAGTATTTTGAGGAACTTTAATATTGATTTCTACAGGTGTGTAAGATGTATAAGGGATATATAAGAATTCCTGTTTCCTCACACCCTCAGCAACTTGTTTTTTGTTTTGTTTTGTTTTTGTTTTTTTAATTTGTTTGTTGGTTGGTTGGTTTTTCGAGACAGGGTTTCTCTGTGTAGCTTTGGAGCCTGTCCTGGAACTTGCTTTGTAGACCAGGCTGGCCTCGAACTCACAGAGATCCACCTGCCTCTGTCTCCCAGGTGCTGGGATTAAAGGCCTGCGCCACCACCGCTGGGCTCCACTTGTTTGTTTTTAATTGATAACTGTTGTAATGGTGAAATTGGGATGCCAGTGTAGCTTTTGTTTGCATTGTCTTGGTAGCTGATGACAGTGAAGGTTGTTTTCATCTACCTATTGAGCATATATAATTCCTCATTTGAGGAGGATCTGTTTGGTTCTGGCCATTTATCAGTTGGATTTTTTTGTGACTTTAGTATTTACTTTTTTGAGTTCTTTGTGTATTATATATGCTGATCTACTGTTAGATGTATAGCTGGCAAAGTATTTTTAACTCCATGCTGTCTTACTTACCAATTCTTGTAATAGACTCCTGAGCTTTTGAAGTGTTTTTCAGACAGTTTTGCCTGTGCCTATATTTTGACAAACTCCTAGCCACTGTTATACTAAATGTGAAGTGCTGAAGCATTTCCTTTAACATCACTAACAAGACAAGGCTATTCAAACTGTACAGTGCTGGAAGTGTTGTCCAGGGCAGGAGAAGGAAATACAAGGAATACCAATGGGAAGGGCAGAAATCGAATCACCTTCATTTGCAGGTGGTATGATCTTACACCTGTCACCCTAAGGACTCCACCAGAAGATTCTCAGATCTGATAACACTTCCAGCAGGATGTCAGGAATAGAAAATCAGCATATTAAACTCAAGAGATGTTCCATAAACTAGTAACATTTGTACAGAGAAAGAAGTCAGTCACATTTACAATATAAATTTAGCAAATCTAATAATGTAACAATTCTAAATTATGAGGTTAAAAACCTCTATAATGAAGACTTCCAGATATTAAAGAAAGAAATTGAGTAAGAAAATGTAAGATTGAAAGAATTCCCATGCTCATGGATTGGCCATGTAGTTTTTCCATAGATATATATTTATGTTGAAATGTTTGTACACACATCTATGTGTGTGTGTGGCAATATTGTATTCCCCAAAATATTGTGTACCCTAATAAACTTATGTGGGGTCAGAGAACAGAACAGCCACTAGATATAGAGGCCAGAAAATGGTGGCACACACGCCTTTAATCCTAGCATTCCAGAGGCAGAGATCCACCTGGATCTCTGTGAGTTCAAGGCCACACTGAAAACAGCCAGGCGTGGTAACAAGAGCCTTTAACCCCAGGAAGTGATGGCAGGAAGGTATATAAGGCGTGAGGACCAGGAACTAGGCTGGTTGAGCTTTTAGGCTTCTGAGCAGCAGTTCAGCTGAGATTCATTCTGGATGAGGACTCAGAGGCTTTCAGTCTGAGGAAACAGGATCAGCTGAGGAACTGGCGAGGTGAGGTGGCTGTGGCTTCTTCTGCTTCTCTGATCTTCCAGCATTCACCCCAATACCTGGCTCCGGGTTTGATCTTATTAATAAGAACTTCTAAGATTCATGCTACGTGGGTGTGTGTGTGGGGGTGTGTGTATGTGTGTGTGAGAGACAGAGACAGAGACAGAGACAGAGACAGAGACAGAGAGAGGACTTTTTAAAACAAAGTATCCTGGGATGCCCATGAACTGCTTGTGTAACTGGAGATGGCCTTGAACTTCAGGTCCTCTTGGCTTAACGTTCCAGGTGCTAGGATTACAGGTAAGAGCCACCATGCTCTTAGTATATTATCTAATACTGAACTTTCCTGTTTTCCCACAATAAATTGTCAAGTCTTCTGCAGTTGTCAGCATCTGCATCTTTTCCTCGGTCGTGGAATGCATTTCTGATTCTTTGTTTAGAGTCCTAAGTTACTTTAAAGCCATTTCACTCAGTTTGATGAAGTTAGATACCACTGAAAATTTTAATTCTTTATGTTCCTGTAAAAATGTGTTGTAAGATCTTGCTTGTCCAATTGCCTGTTAGGCATCCGTGCATTTGATAGAAGAAACTTTAGACAAGTATGTCTAAGATCGGTTGTAACTCCTCCCATCATAGTGATTGTCATTTATCCCAATTTAGTTTACTCCCTATGTAG
This sequence comes from Peromyscus nudipes, assembly GCA_902168325.1. Classification (NCBI taxonomy): domain Eukaryota; kingdom Metazoa; phylum Chordata; class Mammalia; order Rodentia; family Cricetidae; genus Peromyscus; species Peromyscus nudipes. The sequence goes on along the minus strand of CABHPH010155006.1, from coordinate 14,680 downwards.
ACCAGACTTGCCTCAAACTCAGAGGTCCTCCTTCTTCTTCCTCTTAGGTGGTTGCACTAAAGGTGTGTATCAATACACCTGGCCAGTTTACCCTTCTTTATAGGACACTGGCGATGTGTATTTCTTTGTGGGTACTAACGGCTCTTCTGGTTGGAGTTGGGCATGTGTTTAAGTGAAAGCCAAAGGAATATCCATTATGTATACACATTTACTACCTCAGTCACTCATCAAGCTAGTGAGCAGGCAAGGTGTTTTGTAGGTTTTTTTTTGTTTTTCTTCTTCCTTAATAAAGAATACCTGTAAGGTACATCTCACGGAAGAGATGCTTGTGGAGAGGAGCGACCTCCCATATTCCTCTTTCTTGCCCAAGGCTGAAGGCTTGGGCTGAGGAATGTTGTTTCATTACAGGGGTTGGTGTCCTTTGAGGATGTCTCTGTGGACTTCACCTGGGAGGAGTGGCAGGACCTGGATGATGCTCAGAGGAAGCTCTACAGGGACGTGATGCTGGAGACCTACAGGAGCCTGGAGTCCTTGAGTGAGTAGAAGGCTACAGTAATCCTGTTAGCAGCACATTCCTTTTTCGTAAATACAGGAGCCACTTCAAAGAGTGGTGATTGTTGGTTTGGGTTTTTGTTTGGTTTTTTTCCTGAACTAGTGGCCAAACCTAGAGTCTTACACATGCTTGGTAAGCCCCCGCCCACCTAGCTTTCACTGACACGTAGTAACTGCACATATTTATAATGAAAGTTGTCATTTCCATACTTGTGTGCTGTACATAATGATCAGTATTTTATAAGTCTGTAAACTTAGATTTATCATTTCTTTCTATTGAGAGCATTTAAAACCCTCCTAATTTGCTTTCTACTTATTTAATGTGTATGAATATTTTGTCTGATTGCACATAGTGTGTACTGTGTGTTCCTGGTTTCCAGTGAGATCAGAAGATGATATCAGATCCTCTGGAACTGGAGTTAAGGATAGTTGTGAACTGCTGTGTGTGTGTGCTAGGAACCAACTTCAAGTCCTCTGCAAGAAAACCAAGTGCTGTTACCCACTGAGTCATCTCTCCAACCCCTAAAGCCCTCCCTCTTACTTTCAAGTAATTGTTGCCTACAGTATTTAGTTTTTGTGTGCTATAGAGCATTGGGAGTTATGTCTCCCATCCAGCTGTTTCCCTGCATCTATGAAACATCTTCTCTCCTTCCCTCCGTCCCGCACACCATTCCTAGGCTCTGGAAGCCAGATATTCTTTCTTTGTGTTCAGGTTAACAGTAGCTTCCAGCCGTAAGTGTGAATATGCAGTGTTTCTTTTAGCTTGATCTTCCTCACTTAATACAAGTATCTGTCAGTTACATCCATGGTCCCATGAGAGAAAATTCAGGGCCTTTTCTAAGCTGGCTGAGGTCATCCTCTCTGTATTTAGCACATTTTCTTATCAGTTCATCTGAGGGTGGACACTAAAGTAGATTCCATATCATCTCTTCAGGATATGATGCTGCAGTAACTGTGTGCACAGAGTTCTCTTCCAAACACTGAGGTGGATTTCCTCTGGATATGTGTGTGTGTGTGTGTGTATGTGTTCCAGGGGTTGTGTTGTGTTATGTGGCAGTTCACTTCCCAGTATTTTAGTAAGCACTGTGCTGTTTCTCATAGTGCCTGTTAATTACATCTCTAGGAACATGGACTTTCCTTCTGTGTGTCCTCACCAGCGTTCGTAATGTTACGTGTAGTGTGTGTGTGTGTGTGTGTGTGTGTGAAAATGTGTATGGGTTTGTACATGTGAGTACAGGAGCAGTGGAGGCCAGAAGAGGGCTTCTCCCCTGGAGCTGGAGTTACAGGCAATTGTGAGTCTCTGTACCTGGGTGCTGGGAACTGAGCCCAGTTCTTCTACAAGCTCAAGAAGTGCTTTTAACCCCTGAGCCGTCTCTCCAGCCCCGAGAATTCCAGTTTTCAGTGCTGCTCTGTCGACTGTGCCTTTGGTGTCGGGTCTGAAGTTCACCTTTGCCTAGGTTATATCCTTTTGTGTTTTCCATATTGGTTTTAGAATTTCCAAGTCGACTTGACTTCCGTGTATGGTAGGAGGCAGACTTAGCACCTTTCTCCATCACAAGGTTATCCAGCTTCACGGACATTGAGATAGATCTTCCTTCCAAACACTGTTCTTGTTGCCTGGTAGTGATTGGCTGACTGTGACCCTGTACAGTGGCCTTTGGTTTTTCTGTTACATCGTTATATTCTGTGCTTTTTCTTCCTGCCTGTGCAAGCTGTTTTGGTAACTGTCTCTTCCGAGTATGTTTTGAGGTTAGGTTTTCTTGATTGTCTGTTCTTTTATTCTTTTTGTTTGGTTGGTTGGCTTTTGCTTTTGTTTTTAGAGACAAGGTTTCTCTGTGTAGCCCTGGTGGTCCTGGAACTCACTCTGTAGACCAGGCTGGTCCCTAAAAATCCACCTGTCTGCCTCCCAAGTGTTGGGATTAAAGGTGTGTGCCACCACAACTAGCCATTTATTCTTTTAATTAAAATTGATAACTGTTTCAGAATGTCATTGGTATTGATTACTGTGAACATATGAATCACTGGTGTAGTATTGACACAGATGTGGGGAATTGAACTTTCCTTGTGGTACTTACTGGGCAGGTGTTAAGCTGTGGAATCTTTGTAAGCGCTGTTTATGTTAGTGATAAGTTCTCTAGGTAGCTGTAAGCACTTCTTCGAATGTCCTTTCCCCCCTCCCCCCATGAGAAGCAAAGACTTTGAGAATTGGTAGTTTGATGAACTAGCTGCCCTGGTTGCCTTGAGCAGAAGGACTGACTCCCAGTTGATAGCTGGTGTAACTCCTCTTAGGGCAGTACCGGCCACTTTAACATTCCCAGGGCATTTTGAGGACAGCTGTCTGCTCTCACTCCTGAAGGTGCAGTACAGGCCAGCATAGTTTCAGAGTTTCTAACTGACTTTTACTCTCACGGAGTTTGGTGGATTCTGGGTTACTCAGCAGGCATTTCCCCCTAGGGGTCAGAAGAGGCATGTCCCTTGTGGCCTGACAGAGATGGTTGTGACTGATGGAAAGTAAATGAGGCTTTGACTGGTGCAGACAGTCCTCATTGACATGTGTGCCTTCCTGTTTGTGTACCAAGTCCCTCTCTGGCTATGGCCGCAGACTGTTCAGCTCGCTTGGAGAGCTGCCTAGGAGACGCCCTTCTGTGCTGCGTCCCCTGGTGTTCCAAGAAAAGGCTTCTCTCCAGTGGGCTCTTCTTCCCTGACTAGTGGAGTAAGCTGATCTGTGTAATACCAAGACTAGAATAGCGGAGACGGGAACTGAACCCAAGACACCAAAAGATGATTTTATCTTTAAAAGAAAGGAACTCTTTCTGTTGATGCTCTCTTGCTGTTTCGTTTGTATTAAATTCTTATACATTGTTTTCCTCCTGCTTTCCTCTGCTTCCTGTTGTATTGGGGTTTGGGGGGCGGGCCAGTACAGGGGAGGGGAGGTTCAGAGCTCACTAGTCACTCATCTGATCTTGCCAACTCCTGAAGCTTCTGGCTGAGGAGCTTTAGATTTTTGTTGATTCAATGCATTGTAAAATTTTTTTTACTTGCTTTTTTCCCCTTGATCCAGGTGGTCAGTCAGAATAACCCTTTTATTCTGTATGTATTGCTTTTATTTTAATGTCCTCAACTTTGGTTATAAATGCCATGTTCTCATAGAGTGTTCATATTGGTCCAGTCTTTGCTCAGAGTCTGAAACCAGTATTTTGTGTTTGGGGGTACAATTTGCACACTGTTTCCTATTACTAGATCAGTGTGACGCCAAACCTGAGTTGATCCTGAAGTTGGAGCAGGGAGCTGGGCCATGGAAGGAAGAAGATGCCCCAAACCGAAGGCTCCCAGGTCAGTGAATGCGCTCGAGGCAGGGGGGTCCAGACTAGTGAACAGTCATCGGGTGGTGGGAGTCTGAAGTTCTTTTCACTCAATTCTGCCATCTTCCAGAGACTGACTTCGTAATCAGATGCTTGCTGTCTTGTGTCCAAGGGAGCCTCTCCCTTCCAGGTGTACCCGAGACTGACTTCATAATCAGATGCTTGCTGTCTTGTGTCCAAGGGAGGCTCTCCCTTCCAGGTGTACCCGAGACTGACTTCGTAATCAGATGCTTGCTGTCTTGTGTCCAAGGGAGCCTCTCCCTTTCCTGGTTTGCTGTGTTTTTTGTAATCTAGCAAGTTCTGCTCGCTCTTCTTGAACATTTCGTTAAGTAGTTACTCTAAATCTTATTGTCCCTTCCCCTCTGTGTTTATGTGATGCTTCATTGTAAGCATTTATTCATGGCTTTATTAATGCATTTATCACTTTTTATTTGATTCCTCATAGACAGTGGTCTACTATGTGGGACCAACAGTGGTGATCCTACAGATTTGCCTTGTTTAAAGAGCTTCTGCTGTGTTGAGACACAGAAATCTTTGGCATTGAAAGAATAACCACAAAAATATGTTTTCTTAGTTGAATAAATGAGTGAAAAAATATAGAATGGTTCTAAAGCGAAAGCAGTTTTAAGGAGATTGTTTTAAAATTCATATCAGATTAATTTTGAGACTTTCCAATTTGGTACATAGTTCATAGTTTGATAGGAACTGTAGTCTTCAGAGTGGTTATGTTTTCATTAGAGGTTCCAGAGTGGCATTAGTAGTTCTATGTTAATATTGAAAACATAGGTTTCAAGCACTTACCTGTGGAATTCAAATATGTAAAAAGATGTCAAAATCAAATAGTGCATATCAAGATACCAGAATTTATGTAATTTAAGGAGCATCTGCAAAGACTCCTAGTAGGATAGACCCAAGGGGTGGTATGTTATCCAGGAGATTGTAGGCATGGAGCCCAAATGAACCAAGTCCTATTCAAAGGCTCCTGTTTGATGAGGAAATTGTATTATCTAGTTAGCCTTGGACCTTTTTCATTGTGGAGCTCACTCTAAGTCAACAGATTTGTGCTGATTTGCTATGAAATTGTAACCCAATGGAAGGTCTACAAGAGCAGCAAGTGCTTTTATTTTAGCCTCTGAGCCATCTCTCCACGCCCTGTTTTACAATATTACTTCATGGAGGGGCTGCTTCTTCACTTGTGTGTTAGAATTCTATCAGTAGGACTTCTGTGTTGTTCATCTAGGGCAACTTTTATTTCCTTTCAGCTATGGAGAATGTGAAGAGCCTGAACGAGACCAGTTGGGACAATCAAAAGAGACATTTGAACCACCTGGTAATCACTGGCAACTCTTCAGCTGAGAAGAGGGTCAAATTTGGGAAAAGATTTAATATGAGTTCCAACCATGTTTTACACCTGGCTATTAAGAATAGGCACTCTTCTGAAATGAGATCTGAGGTGCTTGATATATGGGAAAATGTATATCTCCCTGGTGAACCCAGTGACATGCAGCCTATACAGGAACTTGATCACCTTACTACAACCAAGATGTCATGCAGACCTCCTGAGCCTCTTCGTCTGGATCACGGTGTTGAAAGTGGGCAACAGCACTTTCTGTATAGTCAACACGGTGAAGCCTTCATTGGGAACACTGTGTGGACACATAAGGTATTTCCTTTGGGAGATAATCCAAGTAAGTTAAAGGAATACGGGAAAGCCTTTGGTAAGTTAGGTCCTAGTGCCCAAGAGGGGACTCACATAAGGGAAGACACTTTTGATTGTAACTTGTGTAAGAAATCATTCTCTGACAAGTGTAACCTTACTCAGCATTTTAAAACATGCATAAAAAACAAATATGATAAATGTACTGATTGTGAACCCACATTCAATACAAAACCAGGCCTTATAAACCTTCAGAGCACTCTGAATGCATGGGAAAAGCCCTGTGGATGTAACGACGATGAGAAATGTGTGTGTCAGATGCCAAAACAGAGGGTTAATCAGAGTGTCTTCTCAAGTAAGGAGAGTAATTGTGTGAAAAAATTATGCCCAAAGTTAAATTTCAGTGTGCACCAGAGACCTCACACAGGTAAAAAACCCCATGAATGTAATACATCTGCAAAAATCAACAACCAACCTCATAGACGTCACAGATGTGGGAGAACCTATCAATGTAAAGTATGTGGGAAAGCCTTTAAGCACACACAGAATCTCTACTTACACTACAGAACTCACACTGGTGAGAAGCCATATGAGTGTAAAGAATGTAAGAAACTATTCAGTGTAAAGTCAAATCTCAGTGTACATCAGAAAACTCACACAGGCGAAAAACCCTATGAGTGTAACATATGTGGAAATGCCTTTAAAAGGAGGTGTGACCTAACTATACATCAGAGAGTTCACACAGGTGAGAAGCCCTACGAATGTAAAGAGTGCAGGAAAACTTTCAGTATCAAGTCAGGGCTCATTGTGCATCAGAGAATTCACACAGGCGAGAAACCATATGAGTGTAATGTATGCGGAAAACGTTTTAACCAGAAGTCAAATCTCTCTACACATGAGAAGATTCACACAGGTGAGAAACCCTTTGAATGTAAAGAATGTAGGAAATCATTTAGTGTCAAGTCATATCTCACTATACATCAAAAAACTCACTTGAGTGAGAAACCTCATGCATGAAATCTTGGGAAGCCTTCTATCAGAAGACAAACCTCTACAGACATCATAGAGCTTGCACAGGTGAGAAACCCTAGGTTCATAAAGAATGTAGGAAAAGTCATTTGTCATCTCTCCCTGAACCTCGGAGAGTTCAGAGGTAAAGATCCCTGTGGATGTAAAGGCTGCAGCAATTGTCAGTCTTAAGTCATCTCATAATTAGTGAACCCCAAACACTGGTAGGTACCAGTGTGGGATATGTCCAAAGACTTCTGCCAGATGCCAGACTTGAGTTGTTGGAGAAATCTTACAGGTGAGAAACCCTCTGAATGTAAGGTCTGGAAATAATCAGTCCTCAGCAAAACTGGAGAATTCATACTGATGAGAAGCCCTGTGAGTGTAGTTATGTGGAAAGCCCGTTAGTCAGAAGTCCCATCTCTGTGAATTTGAGTTCACACAGCTGAGAAGGCTTGTGACTATAAGGAATGTAGGAAAGCATTTCAGACGTTTGTCACCTCTCCATGTGTCTCACAGAATTGAGAGTCGAGAGACACTTATCAGTACAATCTATAGAACAGTTACCTACCACATGTCAAAGCTGTCTACACATTAGAGAAATCTCACAATTGAGAGATACTTATCAGTGCAATCTATGGTCACCTGACACCTGACACATGTCAGAGCTGTCTACACATTAGAGAAGTCTCACAGTTGAGAGATACTTATCAGTGTAATCTATAGAACGGTCACCTGCCACATGTCAGAGCTGTCTACACATTAGAGAAGTCTCACAGTTGAGAGGCCTTCTGAATGTAAAGACTAGGAAACATTTCCAACAAATGTACATCAGAGTGCTCAGAAATGCAAAGGGGAGGAGCTCTCAGCAGCAGATACACTCACTGCACGTCAGACACACACAGCTGAGTGACTGTTTGGATGCAGTGTGTGGAGAAACCTGTTCCCAGATGTCAGATCTCAGCAGTCATTAGGTGAGGAGCCCTCCAAATGTGAGGAATCCTTCACTGCATACCAAAGAAGACACATAAGATAAGCCATATCAATTCAATATGTGCAAAACCTTGGTTCTGTAAGATGGACACCTGCCTCCACTGGAGAACCATATGAACACAAAACCCTGTGAATATAAAAACTGAAAAAACCTGTGAATTTAAAGAATGTAGAAAATATCTCATATTCTTGGGGTGTGTGCAAGAGCTCACACAGCTAAACATGCTCCCACCTAGGTAAGTATAACAGACATTTGTGCGCATCAGAAAACCCCTCACTGCCGAGAAACCACAAGAGTGGTTATGTGGACAAGATTTATACCAAATGGAAACACTCTGGCTAGCTCACGGGCTGGAAGTACATTAATGCAATAGATGTGGATGGCGCTTTTATAGGAAGTTAACCTCCACATTGGAGAATTCATTAGAGATGGAATGCTGTTAACGTGGAAAAGCATATCTAGAATGGTTATGGATATGGAAAATGTCATTGTGAGAAGTCCTGTTAGCAGAGGTCTCATGTGCTAAGATTTACCTTTTTGCTCGAAGACTGGCAGACTACTGTATGTGTAGTGTTATGGAGAGAACATGGCCAGAGCTCTATAGGAATTTTAACATTTGTGATGACTTTCTTTCCTGCCTCAACCCCCAAATCCTGCAGTACATTATCCCTGGATTTGTACTCATGGTCTGAAAGCAGATAAGATTATCTGTGGAGAGAAGTGGGTGGAGAGAAGGACACTGATTTACAGACATGCTTCATTGGAGAGAGCAGAGGTTTCATATGTGTTTATAAATCTCTTGTTTGTATGAGTGATATAACCTTTTAGCAACATAATGCAAAATCATTGTAACCCATTTTAAAAGTATTTCAGACGGGACCTTTCATGCTAGAAAATTCACCCAGGAGAGGGCCCTTCTTGTCACCTTTGTATTTTCAAGCCATTTTATGGAGAAAAAGAAACATGAAATTTCAGTAAATTCTAAATGCCTTACCTGGCACCAGCATTTCATTAAGGAGATACAAAAGTATGTTTCATGTGTGAAACATATGTATATCCATAAAAATTTTTATGCATCAGAAATCATTCATAAAATGAAATTGTCGGTTTCTAAGAAGTGTTAATTATAGTATTAAAATTATTTTTGAGCTGGGTGTGGTGGCATGTGTCTTAAATCCCCTAATCCAGAAGGCAGCAGTCAGATATGTGTAAGTTTGAGGTCAGCCTAATCTACATAGAGTTCCAGGCCAGCGGGGCTACATAATGAGACCTTGTCTCAAAAAAAAAAAAAAAAAAGATTGTTGAATATGCCAGATGATAACTATTTATGATGGTGCCTGATGCAGTGGTTTGGTCTACATTTGAGGACATCTGTGTTTGTCACAACCACAGTTTGAGAGATGTAGTTGACACTAGTGGATACCAGGAATGCCGCTGAACTGAAGGACTGTTGTCCTTTCCTGAGGAGGTATGGACAGATAAGTACTCGGCCCGGATAGGGCACTGACAACAGACCAAATACACAGTTCTGTCTAACTGCAGTCCCACCAGTGAGTTTATGGAGGTTTCAGGAGTGAGCCACCATGTGGTTGCTGGGAATTGAACTCAGGACCTCTGGAAGAGCAGTCAGTGCTCTTAACCTCTGAACCATCTCTCCAGCCCGGAGGTTTCAGGAGTATGGGTGAGAGGTGGCCTAACAAGCACAGGAGTGATCAGGAGTGATTCCGCAGCTGCATCACTGAAAAGACCCCAGCCTGGGGAGGACTCACGAAAACTGAAACAAAGTGGGTCACATAGGGTTAGGCAGTCTCCCTCCCTCCCAGCAGCCCTTCCCGCTTTTATAAACATGGGAATGGGCCTCGTGAATCTTACACATTTTTGGGGCTTCATGAGACTTAGGGGTTTATTTCCTAGTCTTTTGAGCCTTCCTCCAGGATGGGAATGTTTTAATTCACAAGGTACTGATACACATCAGGCACTCATACCCTGGTGTATGTAAGGTTTGTGCATATGATTTTATCACATTAACAGATGTTCTCTGTATGCAGGGACATGCAGGAAATATACTTATTGTAATGGTTAGTGTGAGTTCATTAAGGTTTTCTACATTAAATACTATCCTAGCCTGTTTACATCTTGTAAGTCTCTAGTTTGTATTTTCTTAATCTTTTACCATATAAGTGTTTATGGTGATTGCCACCAACTATCTGCTAAGTATTGATGTTTGTGTTTTTCTAAGATGGTGATGTCTTAAAGTGAGCCAGTGTTTCTAAGAGAATAAGTATCAGGGTAGAAAAACATGAATAAAGATATTTTTTCACAGCTATCTTGTGAATTTATTTAGAACTTTGTAAACAAATGGTACTTGTTTCCCTTCTCTGAGAATAGTCTCAGAATAAGTTCCTTTTCAGTAGTCTCTCATGTTTGCTTGAAAGAATAGAACCAGTTTCAACTCTCAACATGACATGCCTAAAAGTAGATACTGTCAAGAATTAGTAAACAGTATATCATCTCAACATAGTAATGAGAGTTACAGTTTACAAGTACATATTAATAATTTGGTAGGAGGCTGCAACAGAATGTCCTTTGACCACACAACACCATCTTACACTTTGCCAAAGTGCAATTTGGCTTTGGTCTCTTCTGGATACTATTCAGAGATTTATCTCAGCTGTACTTATTATAATTAGGTGAGATCAATCTTCCAATTTTTTTAAGCTAAGCATATGACCTAGCTCTATCTATTAGCATACTGGAATGGGTTGGGTTGGGAGTTCCATAACAACTCTTAGAATAGTTTCTGGAGACATGGAGGAAGTCTGTCTCCTGTTACACACTGGTCTTTTCAGTCATAATTTCTGATTGATAATTTTGTCTCTCCAAATGTGGTTCCTATAATTGTTATAATACAAAACTTTCCAACCAGTGTGAATGATGTTGTGAAGGGCAATAAACAGCCAATGAGGAAACTGCTTTTTTGAAGGACTTGGGACATGAATGGAAAACATTAGGTTTCTCTTGGTAAATAAGCAACAGCCATGTACTTACTCAAAACAAACTTTCTTACCCAAAACAAGCACAGTTCCAGGATTTGGGAGGCTGATTCAAGATTGTACATAGGGCGAAGCCAACATAGGGTGCATAGGGCGTCAGTCTGTCTGTTTGCATGCTCTTCATGCCCACCCCCCATGATTACAGAGAAGTCAGGCATCACTTCTGCATACTCCCCTTCAAATAGCCCTTCTGTCCCTGGTGATACCTTGTTTTTAGCTCCCAGATTATAATTGTAGACAAATCTTAAATAAATGCACAAATTTAAAAGGAGAAGTAGTTATGTACATAAGGAAATATATAGTCACATTATAAATTGACCAGAGAATAATTTATTATAGGACAAAAAATCGTATTTCAGAATTAAAATTTTTTGAAGGGAATTTTTCCAGATGCTTGAAAAATTCATTGGAGTGTGAGTTTAGGAAGTTCCTGAAAATTAGAATAAGAAGGATGAGGGCTGTTGAGATGACTCAGCAGGTACAAGGATGAGGGCTGTTGAGATGGCTCAGCAGGTAAAGGCACTTTCGGCCAAGCCTGAGGACCTGAGTCAATCCCCAGGACCCACATGGTGGAAAAAAATAGACTCCCACTGGTTATCCTTTGACCTCTACGGGTACCATGGTACAAGCACACGTGCATACACAAAATGTGGACTAACAAGGATGAGAATGTGACTGCAGAAGCATTAATTACTAGTTATTTACAGTAGGTTTTTTGTTATGTTTTGATTTTTTGAGATGTGGTCTCTATGTTGCCCTGGCTGTCCTGGAACAACCTATGTAGACCAGGCTGCCATAAGACTCAGAGATCTGCCTGCCTCCATGAGTACTAGGAATAAAGTCATGTGCCATCAGGCCTGGCTTATTAGTTTGAACACATTGATAATGGCACCAGACAATACATGTATGTTAATTGGACAAAATAGGAAATGGATATAAAAGTAGAGGATCATTATTGTAGTTCTGTTATTCCTTGCAAGTCTTAAGTCATTCAAATTTTATGTGCAACAAATGTCATCTGTAAAGCACTGAAGTCTAGTCTCCAAATTACTGAAATATATTAATAAACACTCTTTGTTCCTGTTCTCTGAAATGAAAATGTATTCATGATCTCAAGTATTAAGGTCAGCGGGTAAGGGAGCACAGATAGAGGAAACTCATGGGATGGGGTGGAGAAATGACTCATCAGCAAAGTGCTTTTCATAACCAGCAATGGTTATGGTGCATCCCTGCAATCCTGTTGCTGAGGTGGCAGAGAGGAGGATTACCAGAGATCATTAGGCAGCTATTTTTGTCTAATAGTTGAGCCCAAGGCTCAGTGAAAGATCATACCACATGTGCATTGATTACTTTTTTATAACTATGATAAAAATAAGCTACCACAACCATAAGTGAATTAGGGAAGAGTTTATTTTGACTTAGAATTGCAGCAGGATGAGTCCATCATAGCAGGGAGGTAAGGCAGCAGGAGCAGGAAGTAAGACATCATGTCTCAACAAATACTAAGCAGAGAGAGTGAACAGGAAGTGGGATGAGGCTATGAAATCTCAAAGCCTGCCCCTAGTAACATCTTCTAGAAAACCCATACATCCTAAACCTCCCCAAACAGTGCTACCAATTGGAGACCAAGTGCTCGAATGCCTAAACATATGGGGACATCTTAATTCAAACCTTGGCTCCCAGAGGCTCATAGCCATATCATAATGCAAAATGTGTTCAGTCTAACTCCAAAGTCCCCACTGTTTTAACACTGTTTCAAAGTCTCTGGTAACTCCTTATAAAATCAAAAAGCAAATTACACACTCACAACATAACGGTGCAGAATATATATATACATTACCATTCCAAAAGAGAGTAATGGGACCATAGTGGATGGGGCCTCAGCAGCTCTCTGAAACCACAGAGGAAGCATCTTTAACTCTTGCATCCTTCGTTTCTCGAAAGCCAATAGACCGTGTGGATGATACTGCACAGTTCCACTGTCATCTTAAGATGGATTCTGCCCACCTTGAACCACATTAGCATCAGCTTTTGTATTCAGTTGCTTCCTAGGAACATGAAACTCTTTTCCTTTTCCTTTCAAAAGGTGGAAGCTTATCTGGGTGGGATCCTGCCCTGGAGGAACCCTCCCCTTGTTCTAGTGCAGATGAGGTCTCATTAAGGTGCTAATCTTCTTAACAATTGTAGCCTGTCTTCTAGCACAAGCATTGTAGAACTGCATAAATATCAGTAACAACTATGTCACAATTTCAACATTATGATGTCTTGAAATTTCCTCCACCAAAGAAATTAGACCATTATTTTTTCACTTACCCTCAAGCAAGTCCTTAGGACTTCCTCATGAGGCAGCTAGATTATCTACCAAAATATCACATGAATGGCCTCTAACCAAGTTTCTAATAGTGTTCCCTTCAGAAACTTCTTGAGTCTCCACATTCTGCATAGTTCTCAGCACTACTGTATTCCAAGATCCTACTAGAATGGCCCATTAAGTTCTGCTTACAGCATCCAACAACTTTTCTAGTCCAAAATTTCAAGGTCTACATCCTTCCAAAAAGCAACATGTTCAGGTGTAGCAAATATTTCTCTGTACTGCCAGCTCTCAAATAGCAACACAGAGACTTATTAATTATAAAAGCTTGGCCTTAGATTTCTCCCACTAGCTCTTGTAACTTAACTCATTTATTTTAATCCACATTCTGTTGAATGGCTTGTTACTTCATCTCTCCATACTGCTGATGCTTTCTCTGTGTCTGGCTGGAGACCCTGCCTTTCTTCCTCTCTGAGTCCTCTCTGTCCCTAGAAGTCCCACCTAACCTCTTCCTGCCTAGCTATTAGCCATTTAGCTCTTTACTAAACCAATCATACTGACACATCTTCACAGTGTAAAGGAATAATCCGCCACAACATTCAGGTCCTTCAGCAATACCCCACTCCTGGCACCAACTTATGTATTGGTTACTTTTCTGTTACTGTGATGAAATACCATGACCCAAAGTGACTCTTGGTGGAGTTTGTTTTAGTTTACAATTCCAGGGGGAGAAGAGTCCATCATTTGGGTAGGTGCGGCAGTAGGAGAAGGAAGCCTGAATGATCACAACATCTCAACTACAAGCATAAAGCAGAGAGCAAAACAGAAGTGAAACACAACTGTGAAATCTGTTAAGCAAGCTCAATAAACTCATAGGTTCCTTAAGTTGGACTATAATGTAATATAATTTTTTTCAGTCTGTCATTGGTTCCCTGTCTGGGTTTTGTAGATGTTTGGACATCCCCAAGAAGAGCCTCACTGAAGTGTCAGAGGAGGGTGAGCTATCTCTTCTGCTTATGTTGGAAAAGGACCATGATGAGAGCCTGTTTGCTGCTTCTAGATTGATAGGTCTCTGCTCTGGCCTGGGTACTAAGGTCTCTAGATCTGAAACCACATCTCAATTCTACCTTAAGTGTTGCCTGCCTATTTTGCCATTTCTGATCTGGTAGCAGTTCTAGCAAATAGATTATTCTCAAAAGTGTGAAGGATCATATTAGTTTGTGCCACCTTAATGGACCCTAGCTGACTTATGTAAGCTGCCGTGTCTGCCTTTCAAACCAGTTCAGTAGTCTAGGCTCTGGCATGCCTCTTTGTTCAATTTTTCTCTGCTAACTCCAGCAGTGTTGAAGTTTTGCTAGGAATGGCTCACAGGGCATCTCCCTGACTTAGGTTAGAAGCAGCCATCCTACAACAGGTTCTCATCAGAACCACTTAAGCAAGTGCTCAGGTATGTAGTGGAAAGAATTGTTCGGATTCTAGAAAGATGGATGGACAACTGAGTTCCTCAGAGACTGAGAGAACTCATTAGTACCCAGAAGGACCTATCATCTCAAATACCTTCTGAATTTAGTCCAGTAAATATTAAAGACATCAAATTATTTAGAGGAAGCCAGAGGAGGTTGAAGTTTTGGTGTTATGCTGAACAATAATTTTTGTTGTCAGAGAAAGTGTTTTCTAACTTCAAGATTGATGACACATGAAGAGGAAGGGAGGGAGGGAGAAAGAAAGAAGGAACAATCTGAG
>CABHPH010155004.1:0-17471 GCA_902168325.1 Peromyscus nudipes | reverse complement strand
ACATAGAGGACCTGGTGTAGACCCATGTTGGCCCTGTGTTTGGTTTGCTGCTTCAGTTTCTGTGAATCCATAGGCATCTTGCTTAGTTGACTCAGAGGGCTTTCTTCTCCCGGTGTCCTCTATCCCCTCTGGCTCTTATACTCTTGCCTGACTCCTCTTCTGTGGGATTCCCTGAGCTCTGAGTGGGGGGATTTGATGGAGACCTCCCATTTAGAGCTGTTCCAAGGGCAGCCTCTCTGGGTAATGTCTGGCTGTGGATCTCTGCACCTGTCCCCATCTGCTGCAGGAGGAAGCGTCTCTAATAATGACTGAATAAGGCACTGCTCTGAGTATAATAGAACATCATTAGGAGTCATTTTATTGATATATGTATCAATAAATACATATATATTTATTAACCCAAAGTGTTCGGTTTTATCCTAGGTCTCTGGGCTATCTAGTCTCTGGTCCTTGATTACCCAGGCAGTGTCAGGTATGGGTTCTGTCTCATGGTTTGGGCCTTAAGTCAAAGCAGATATTCGTTGGCTACTCACACAAATTCTGGACTTGGGGTGGGTGGGGACTGGAACAGGAAAATTAAGTGGGGAGGTGACATAGGGTAGAGGGAGATAATGTGGGGAGAGATCTGAAATTGAAGGGCATTTGAGGTATGATATAGAAACTTAGTATAATGGAAACTTCCTAAAATATGTGAAGGTGATCCTAATCAGGTCTCCTAATAATGGGGGACACAGAATCTCAACTAGGCATCTCTTGTTACCAAATGAGGCTTCCAGTAGTGGGACTGGGAAGCATTCAGTTGAGTTGTTGGCCAAGCAGGTCCCATGGAAATCTCCAAACAACCCAGACTGTTGCCAAGACAATGAGTTGCTCTCTACCAACTGACAATAAGGCCCCATTGCCTAGGACAACACTTAAACAACTCATTGAACGTGGAGAAGTCCAGTTGATGCCTAGCTGGAGCCTTCACCCCTATGTTCCAGTGCCTTTGATGTGGGAAGGTACTCTGTAGGCTAGTAAAAGAGAAACATAAAACACCAACTTAGCCACAAAACCCTTGACCTATAACCAGGACTTTTCATTATCTTGTTTCGAGAAAAGGTATTGTTGAGTAGCAAATGGTGGCCTGGAATTCAAGATCCCCCTGCCTCAGTAACCCAAGTTCTTGAATAACAGGAATGTACCACTAGGCCTGGCTACACATATCTTAACTTAAGAAAACAAGACTCTTATTAAAGTTGGAATTGATGGATAAATCTTCATGTTGCACACATCAATAGTCATCATTTTATTTCACATGGAGACACTTCTTGAAAAGCTCAGAACATGATCAAGTATCCACCTTCATAATACATAAAACCTTACTATTGTGAATATATTACAAAGTTCTGAAAATGCATAACTATAAATCCAATAGTCCTATTAAAATTGAGCTTGATTGTCCATAACTCTAAAAATAATTTGAGGTTGAAATGGTATTAAGAGAATTTTCTATAATTTTTAAGTGAGTTGCAAAGTAAATGAGCTCACAGAGGAAGAAACTGTGTTTAAAGCTGTAAATTATGTATAAGTGGCTCCATGCAACTTACAATAAGGACAATCCAGGCTAAGAACCAGGCTGATATTCCATTTCTTACTTATTGGTTTCATCAGCTTGAAAAGTTTCCCCAAATTTACTAAGTAGCATGCTTAAGAAATCATGAATTGGGGGAGAAATGGCTCAGAGGTCAAGAGATGAAGAAAACATACTGTTCTTCCAGAGGACCTGGGTTCTGTTCCCAGCACTCACATCTGACATTCACAACTGCCTATTAACTCCAGCTTCAGGGAATCTGGCAAGCTCTTTTGGCTGTCATGGGCAGTGCACTCATATGTACAATTCTGAACCCCTTCTCTGCAAACATTTGTATGCAGAATTAAAAAAACAGTAAAAAAATCTTTTTGGAAAATAAATTAGCACTAAACATGTAACTACTGAGGATGGAGAAAAAGAATAATTGAGATGAGCAATATCTACAGTCATTATTTATGAATTTATCCTCTGATCGTGAAAGAACAAAACTGGGAACAAAACAAAGCAAAGTACAAAAATATTTATACTCAGAGAAATTTTAATGCCACAACATGTCAAAAGCAAAATGTTATCTGGAAAAAAACCTTAATTATTAGGGGCTGGTGAAATAAAATGTGGTAAACTCAAGCAATTATTATATAACTCTAAAGAGGGTGAGGATTTTTAAATGTGGCTTATAAAGGAGAGAAAATGAAGTAAAGAATGTCTCTATAAAGTACAACAGAATAGTCTAAGGATATATTATCACACACTAAATAAATAAATGGAAAAAAATAAAATAAATACAATATAATAAAATGTCCACAAATAATTACGTGTATTAACTTGTTAATAAGACCCCAGTTCGCCTGCCCCTTCTCTATTAAATTTCTCCCCTAATTCTTCTGTGCTTTGCACATTACTCTGAAACGCTTGTCCTCTTGGAATTCTTTTATAGAGTATGGCCTCTTGTTAGGAACATCAAAATTGCACAACTTTTCTTTGCAATAAGCAACTCTAACAACATTTCTAGAATTGAAGACTGTGTGTTAGGAAAATTCTTCTGTAAATAAACTTCAGTTTCATAAGTGATTTAGAACAAAAAGCATCAAAGATACTGTTAGTGTTAGATCCCAATACGTCCTTGTTATGATTCCACAAATCCTCATAGCATGCTGCTTCTTTACTTTGCACAAACATTCAAAGAAAGGAGAATGAGCAATCTCTGCATACAAAGACAGGATAATCATTCTCTTTTTCTGAAAGAAAAGCAAATTTCACAGGCAATAGTGTGCACCAAAGACATCAGATTGGTACTTGGGCTAACGGAAAGGCAAAGCCTTGGATATTGTCATGGCTCCATTGGGGCTCAGAGCATGGTGACCCAAGTCTGATCTTCTGGCATGCTGAATATTTTGAAGTGAAAGAAATAAGGGTCTCAAAAACAAGGTGTCTGCCTCATCTTCTCTTACCCTCATTTCTTCTTCCCTGTTCTTCCCTTAAGTGAGTCATAGAAACCAGAGCTCTCCCTAAAAACAAGCTGGATGACACAGAATGCCACCCTTAGACCTCTTTTCCTTTCTGAAGGCCTTCACATGACATGTACCTTGCCCTATATCTTGAAAGGGATGCTACGCAGGGGTTGAGAAGACTCAACTTGCTGAGCCTTCCTTGCAGACAGATATTATCCATAGACCATAACTATCCTGGTTAGCTTCAATTATCAACTTGACACAACCCAGAGTCATCTGTGGAGAGAGTCTCAGTTCAGGGACTACTTGGATCAGAAGCCTGTGGCCCTAGCTGAAGGACTGTGTTAACTGTTAATTGATATGGGGGGGACTAAATCTCTGTAGATGGCGCCATCCCTAGAAAGGTAGACCTGAGCTGTAAAAGGAAGCTAGTTGTACATGAGTCTAACAGCAATCTAGAAAGCAGGATCCTTTTGTGGGTCCTGCCTCCAGATTCCTGCTGAGTTTCTGCTCTGACACTCTCAAAGATGGACTGTCACTTGTTAGCTGAAACAAACTTTTCCTCTGTTTTGTCACAGCAAGGGAGAGGTCGCTAGGACAGTGACCTTTTGTCAGTTACATTTCTAGAGTAATCCAGTCTTCATGGAACATAAGGGTAAAAATAGTTTCCCCTACATCACTTTCTCATTTTAGAAAGCTCCCATGTTTTATAAAATTTTGTAAAATAATAGCTGAGTGTGGTAGCGAATGCCTTTAATCCCAGCACTCATGAGGCAGAGGCAAGCAGATCTCTGTTAGTTTGAGGCCAGCCTGGTCTACAAATTGAGTTCCAGGACAGCCAGAAATGTTAACACACAGAAACTTTGTCTTGAAGAACCAAAAATAAATTAATTAATTAATATAATAAATAAATATTTTTTTAAAATGTCACTTCTCTGTTGCTAACTTGTCTTTTGTGTTGGAGTTACACTGGTGGTGAATGGAGCCATGGGATGACCTTTTCCCCCTATATCCCTATGGCCTCACACCATGGCTGGCATATTTTGAGGAAATGATTTTGGATGACTGAATGAATGTCATCTCAAGGACAGCAATTGATACATCTTTTCTACTAGGTAAACCTCTCCTGCTAAATACATCTGGTTATACATTGAAAGTCTCATAAAATCATCTCTGCAGAGAAAGTCCTTTCTTCTTTCAAGACTAAATAAATGATAAGAACTGACTGCCAGTCTTCCTTACTGAGTTCCATCTAAATCATGTATAAGTACGGGGGCAGACAGCAGTCTCCATTTGGAAGAAGTGAAGCAATGAGGAGTTGGAGTAGTATTTTCGTTATACAGAACTGTAATTACATGATTACATAGAATATAATCTAGTATACAATCCAATCCATGTGCAATACAACTTAGCTATGGCTTTAATATGTTGACAGATACATGAAGAAACTATCATCACAATCAGTCTTAGAACATTTACATTATCCTAAAAATCATTTTTAAATTGCTCTTGAAAGACAGCATCATGTGAAAATTGTAAGCATTTTTTTTTTTGATAATTGGTCTTGATCTAGCTGACTGGATTAAGAGATGACTAGGACAGGTGAAATTCGCCTCTGTGTTTCTGTATTTACAGAGAGAAAGTATATGGGTACAGTAACTGGAGAAAAGACCTGCCCTAAGTGTACAAGACACACTATCCATGGGCCTGTATGGAAGGAAGGTGACAGAAGACAGTCTGGGTGCAAGCTCTCCTTGTATGAGTGTGGCTTTCCATCTACCATTGACTTCAGACGCAGCTTCTTCGGCCTTCCAGCATGTTAATACCACTGACTAACTAGGGACATTGTGGGCCTTTAACAGTGGAGTGAGACTGCTGGGGCATTCAGCTTCTTGGACTGAACAATCACATTCTTGGCCTCTCCAGCATGTAGATGACTATTATTGGGCTGCCCAGACCTTATCATGCAAGCCAATCAAATTCACCCCATTTTATATATATATATATATATATATACACATACACTGGTTCCATTCCTAAGTAAACCCCTGACTAGAAAAGTTCTAAACAAGTAGAAGACCAGGAGAGGTGAGGTGATGTTTCTACTTAATTTCTCCCATCTGAAATCTTTCTCTTTTTTCTTAGTAGTCTTGGGCTCACAGGCATAAGGTTTTTGACAAAACACTCAGGACTAAGGAGCTCATCAAACTCCAGACATGGGAAGATTGGTCCATGCCCAGAACACAGCCCTGAGGCAGCAGTGTTTACTGTAGACAGTAACAAACATGACAAGTAATATGCCATCCTGACATTGTCACTCCTGGCCACTGAAAATGCCGGCTGAGCATCAGCCTCAATGCCAATTCCCACAGGTCCGCTGCCAAAGTATTTGAATAAACCCAAGCAAGTTTATAATTCTTGTTGTGGCTGAAAAAAAATCTCTCTTTCTCTTGGCAGCCTAAATAGACTTTGGAGCATTTGAGGATGGACTGTCACTTACTGTGCCTCAAACTTATCTTTACTGAAATGGAATACATTTAGCATCCATTGAGTGCACCCATTGCTGCTGGCATACTCAAAGAACTGTGAAGCCATCCCTCCCATCCATTAAAACACTTGGTTGTGTAACTGTTTCCTGAGATGGAAACATTCCACTCTGCAGGGTAACTCTTTAAACAAGGGGGAAAGCAACTCCAACAGTTTCAGGAAATCCCTGAAACTAATCAGATTCACTAGGCTCCTCCCTCCCAAAATAAGTAATAAAGCTGCCGAGAGTCAGTCTCAGGGAAGCCAAGGTGCAAAGAAGACTCTCAGATCAGACCAACTGCCTGGAAGAATGCAGCTAAGCAGCCTAGAAGAGATTTAGACCAACTGAATCCCTTGAAAGGGACACTCCAACCTGTTGAGTGGCCTGTAGGTTGTGCAGTAAGCCCCAGGTTCCCAGCTTTTGTGAACTGTCATCTATCCTGGAGTAGGCTTTGGTGATGCAGTTGTCTGTAAGGCATTTATGGGCCTTTAAACAATCCATATTCCTGTAAATTATCCCAGTAAAACTCACTGGTTCACCAAGTTAAACTTTGGTACTATCCATACTTTGGTCTGTCATGGGATCCCAATGTGTGGTGGATAGACACACGTGTAGCATCTCCTTAGTAAACATTTTGTGGCACAACGTAAGTGTATGACCACCTCTGCCCCACAAAAACAAAACAACAAAACAAAAACTTGTATGGCATAGCCATTACTCTTGCTATTTGTTTCTCTTCCTCTTTTTCTTTCTTTCGTAGTCTTCCTTCCTTCTTTCCTTCCCTCCCTATTTTTCTTTTTTCATCTCTCTTTCAGTCCATCTTTCTTCATCTCTCTTTCCTTTCAGTGTGGGTCTATACAATGTGTAGGAGAGAACCAAGTCTTACTATGACTGAGATGCCTGTATTCCCCTGTGAGTTGTGTAGGAATTTTCTGAGGTGTGAACCTGAACCTTAACATGAGAATCCCTGGTCTTCAGCAGGCAGCAGGACACTGGGAGAGTTATGGGACAAAACTCCTAAGGGCTGTGTATAGGCCTGGTACAGGAGGCCAGTGGCCTGGAGTGTGGCTCCCAGAAGGTACAGGTGGACCTAAGCAGTGTGGACCCAGGAAACCTCGAGCTTCTTGTGCAGTGTGCGTGCATAGGCAGCCCTAAGCAGGGGAAGCCTGTCTCTCACTTGCTGCAGGAGCCCATGCAAGTTGGGAATCTGAAGCAAACTACCTGAGACCTGTAGTGCTGTCTGGTACGTCACCAGTGACTAGAGCCCTTCTTAGTTTATGGATAGAGAAAATAACTACTGAAAGAATTTTGTGGGCAAGCAAATAAATAAATAGAAATGAAAAGGTGCTGTGGGATGTTCTGTGTGCTCTGAATGTGTTGCTCTGGTTGGTTAATAAATAAAGTGCTGATTGGCCAGGCAGAAAGTATAGGTGGGACAAAGAGAGGAGAATTTCAGGAAATGGAAGGCTGAGTCAGGAGATGCTGCCAGCTGCTGCCATGAAAAGTAACATGTAAGATACTGGTAAGCCACAAACCACGTGGCAAGGTATAGAGTTATAGGTGCAGTTTCGGTGAGTGGCTGTGGTGGAGCTTACAGGAAAAACACAACTATCACAGAAGGATTGGCGATGCAGAAGGAACACATGGGATGCAAATAAAGTATGGACTTTAAGATGTAGGATCTAGCCACCAAGAAACCTGAGCCATTAGGCCAAATGGTTTAAATAATATAAGCATCTGTGTGTTTATTTGGATCTGAGTGGCTACGGGCCTGGACGGGACTGGAGATAACCACAGCTACAAAAAGGAGCTTTAGTAAAATTTCTGAACATATTAACTCCAAGAATACTTACTTAAAACTATTTTAATAATTCTAGGCCATTTCACTCTCCATGAACAAAAATAAATTTGATTCTGTGTACTTAGTATCAAACTTAGAGGAAAATAGCTCAAACTCAGAAACACAGCTGTCTGTTGTCTTCTGCGTCTGTACAGCACAAATGGAAAATCCTAGAAAGGATTCAGTTATTATTAGCATCTTGAAGAATCATGGAAACATAAATTTCAACACCTTTACATGTAGAACAATTATGATTCCACCAGTTTTACATCTCAGAATATTGTAAAGATTAAATAAACTTCTCAAGTTATGTTTCAACAATATGGAATCTTGCCAAGAGTAGGCAATCAGTCAATGATGACTTACTTTCTTTCAGTGTTTCTAAAGAGACTCATGGAAACATTGCTGAAAATAGTTCTTTATTATTCTAAGAATGTTTCAAAGCAGGGCACTGAGGCCAAACCTTTTATCATTCTGCAGTGAGCCTGAATTGAGGTTTGAGTCGCTCTGTTAAAGATTGGAGTGGATGCCAAACTCTGTCCCTCTTGAATCTGAATGAAAATTTTCACAGTAATAGTACTTTTAAAATATAAGATGTCTAATGGTCCTTTCTAATTTACCTATAGTGTGAATTACCATGATTTAATTTTTCTTTTTTGATTTTGAGATTACAATTTAGTTATAAAATTTCTCCCTTCCCTTTCCTCCCTCCAAACCCTACCATGCATCCCTCTCCATTCTTCTTCAAATTCATGGTTTATTCTTTCACTAATTGTTATTGTATTCATATATATATAAAATATAGATATAGTCCTATAACCTACCAGTCTATATAAAGCTACTTGTATATATGTTCTCAGGGCTGATGGTTTGGCACTGGACAATCCTTGATGTGTTCTTACCTAAGGACGGCCACCTCTCCCACGCCCAGCTTTTGTTAGTTGCCTATGTAGATGTCCTTAAAGTCCCTTCATTTGCATGACCATTTCTCTATTTGGTCATTAGTCAACCAACCGAGTAATAGAACACATTAAGGGGCGAAACCAATGTGAAGAACACACAGCACTTCTTGCCATCCAACTGCTTTTACCAGTATTTTTCCAGGAATAATTCGCTAAGGGACCAGTTCATTTCCTCCAGTTCATACATTATTTGCATCCCATGTGTTCCTTCTGCATCGCCAATCCTTCTGTGATAGTTGTGTTTTTCCTGTAAACTCCACCACAGCCACTCACAGAAACTGCACTTATTTGATTTTGTAATTCCTTATTCAAAAAGTATTTGTTGGGTTGGTGACTCTGACATCTGTCTCTGTAGTTGTGTCTGCTCTGGGTTTTCAGAGCTATGCTTTCCTTTTCTCCTGATGAGTCTCCCCAGTGTTCCTCCTCTTTCATAACTGGTCTCAGCTGACAGCTCCACTCTCCAGATCAGCTGCAGATCAGAAGCCTGGGAGGCATCCTTGAATCCCCTCTCTCCTCTCTGCAGGGTAACCATCCCTGGATCCTGGGGCTTGGTTTACAAGGCAGTTACTGCATCTACATCTTCACAGCTCTCCAGTCCTGCTTGGCTCATCCTGTCAGTCTTCTGCTTGTCCATTCTACGTGAATTGTTTATTTTTCAGTAACTGTTTGAAATATTGCTTGTCAAACAGTTTAGCCCTTTATAATGCCATTTTGAAACTGGATCAGCAAAAACAGATACCACTGGGGCAGGTTTTATTTCTAGCTCCTAATCAAACAATTTTCCTGAGTGAGACATTTTTACGTTATGTTCTAAAGTTTCTTTCAAGAATATAACTTGGGCTAGAATATGGAGGTTTTCCTTTAAAACACAAATTGTTCTAGAGTTAATATCTAGGCACAATTTCATGGTTACTTTCTTCTCCTAAGTTTCCTAGATACTATTTCATTTCAGAATGATTTAAAAATGAAGATGAGAACCACATGAAAGGCAGAATGACCACATAATAAATAGAACTTTGACCCAAAAACTAGACAAGAACCATCCCAGGAAATTGAAGAGCAACCTCTGTAACAGCTAGCCTCCTCCAGGTCTTGCTCAATAAGTATCAGTTTCCTTTATTTTTGCCTGTGCTTTTAACTCAAGATAAACTGCAGAAACCAAATGTGTTTCCCAAACCAATTATATGGGGTGTTCTGCTTCTAATTGGCCCATGTCTACGTTCCCCTTCCCAAAAACTTGCTGTCAGGGCGTTTATCTAATGGCCTCCTTTTTATCAATATAGTTTTTTTTTCTTTTCTTTTTTTTTTCTGCGCCAAGTTACTGAGAAATGCATTGATAGTGGCTGATTACCATACTGTAACCAGCTCCCGATAAATAAACTCTACTTTTCAGTGTAGTCTTCAGTTATTTTCATACCTGAGTGATATAGAAATCTTAACAATACCCAGCCTATGTACATGTCTCTTATTACAGTTATAAAATACTGAGCTTTGACAAGAAGAGAAAGGATTTACTTGAGACAGTATCTTCTGTTTGGAGCCTGGCTGGCCTGGCTGAGGTCACAAGGCTGGTACCCTGAAGGTCTAGCTGCTTCCTAGGAGATTTGTGAGACCCAGAGTCTCTTGTGTAAATTTCCTCTACCCTGGCCCTTCCCTAATGAACTGAGGGAACACCCATCCTAAGATAAGCCAAGTAAATAGTCCATTGTTTGCTCCAAATGTAGAGTGTCTTAAGAGCTTTCATAAGGCCTCTTATCTCTTTAATATTTCTGAGATGGGTCCTAGGCTTCAAGGGAGGGAAATGTAAACACTGGGCATTGTGCTAATCAAAAGGTTCAATGCTGAGGAGCAGGACAGACTTTATAGAATGGGGGTAGTAAATACCCAGAGGCTAACTGTAGGCCAGAAAGCTTTCAAAGACTGTGAAAATATTCCCAGATTTCTGGCCCCAGTACTGCTTTTGGTATAAGCAAATTAAAGGAAAGTGTTCTGTTTCTGAATGGAAAACAAGATAAAAGGATTATACCAGATGGCAACTCTCTGTGTAATTGCAACATAGATAGTGATTATATGAGGAGTGTTTGACATCTTTGCAAGGCCTTCCCCCTTCTGATAGGGCCAGATAGTGTTTGGACAGTTCACATTGGCAGTATTTTCTCTGGAAACCAGGGTGGGGGAAATGGTAAGAGCCAGCCTCAGAGGCCAGTGGCAACTCATCCACCACTCCTTGCTAAAATGCTTTGTTTGCTCTTTACTAATGAAGTGGGGAGTTTGTTAGTATCTTTTAGAACTTGTAGGGTATGGCTCTCATGGACTTTTGTAATGCTCTGGGTCTTTGTAGTTTTACTGGGGTCCCTTTGTCTTTTAACTAGGTTTTAATGTTAACATTAGAGTCACTGTGTCTACAAATATAATTTTAATGCTGTTTGATCATTTGAATTGAATAAATGCTACCTTTCTTTAACTATTAGCTATCAAACTTGCCTAATAGATACTGAAAATGGATACTAAGGTATTTCTAAAATTCTTAGTGAGAAATAATATTTTAACACTGAATGACAATGATGACATGACCACTCCAATGTATGGTTGAGGAGAAGGGTTCATTGTAGATATGAGGGAGAGAATGGCCGAAGGCCTCTAGAAGGGTCCAGAATAAACATGGCCAGTGGACTGAACAGGGCCATGAGATGAGGGAGGGGTTGAGAGAGGAAGAGAAGGGGGACAAATGAACCAAGAGAAGAGTCATAGACCAAGTGTCCAAGAGTGAGCCAAGAGACCAAGAGAATGTATAGCCAAAATGGCTGACTTACACTGGGATCAGAGGTTGGAGGAAGAGAAGCGAAGCCCAGCCCCTGGGTTGGAGAAGTTTAGGGTAGGGGTGAGGAGTGCTGGGAAGAGCCACAGGTACTGTGTGAGATTTGTCCCAGGTTCTTTGAGAGCTAACATTCCAACCTTTTGTTGATGCTAAAGGGCTACATAATCTCCTCTATAACTACTTCCTGCTGAAACTGGGGTATTGTGTGGAAGGGCACGAAGGCTGGAATAATGGCCAAAAGATGGAAAGGGAGAGGGAAGTACCAACTTGGAGATATCTGTTTTTCTCTCGCTGCCAGGTTCTGTGAGGCCACCTGTGGCTAGCAAAGTGTAGGCCACTTTGCAGCAGCTGGGGATACAGGTTTCAAAGGAACCTGGTGTGTTATAGGCAGCTTTCAGTCTTCAGTTGACTGGAAATCTTCTGGGACAGATATAAACTAGGGACATAAGAGAAAGTTAAGGGGCTTAGAGGATAATAGTCATCCTTGAAGTTTCCAAGTTTCTTGGTAGTGGGAGGGGGAGAATAGTTCCAAGACTAAGGCAAGGAAGAGAGAGCCTGCCCTCAAGAATAGACAGGTGGGGAACATAGGCTGTTGATTGACAGGAGTACTTATCTTGAGTCCATTTGACCTGTGACAGGTGTATCTAAGTCTCATGACTCTCTGAAGCTTACAAGAATTTTTTAAGTTTATAAAAAGAGATAAAAGTTTTAGCTATATCAGTATTACCACTGTTTGTAATATGTACTGAAATCCACACCGTATAAAAAGCAGTAGACTTGTGCCTTTGAGTCATAGTAAAAGAATCATATCTTTGGGGACTTCTACGTTTATACTTAGAAGACAACCAAAGAAAATTTTAAAATCTGAGGTTGTGACTATGGTGTGGTCATTGTTATACTAGGGCTAGATTAATAGCTTATCAGAACTCTGTTGATTAATGCTAAAACTCTGAACTTTTGAAGTCTTAGTATAATGATAGCATAGCAATGGAAAGAAGTCTGAAACAGTTCTCATTTTTTTTTTTAAGACAGGGTTTCTCTGTGTAGCTTTGTGCCTTTCCTGGAACTCACTTGGTAGCCCAGGCTGGCCTCGAACTCACAGAGGTCCACCTGCCTCTGCCTCCCGAGTGCTGGGATTAAAGGCATATGTCACAATGCCTAGCTCTGTTCCCAGTGTGGCCTTGAATTTACAGAGATCCGGGTGGATCTCTGTCTCCTGAATGCTAGGATTAAAGGCATGTGCTACCATTGCCTGACTTCTATGTTTAATATAGTGGCTGGTTTTTTCCTCTGATCCTCAGATAAGCTTTATTGGGGTACATAGATAAAATATCAACACACAGGAGGGCATAAGAAAGAGACAGAACAGACATCTGTAAGGGGGAGACAAGGAAAACCTTTGGTCACAGTATAGATTTAGGAGGATATGAAGAAGGTACAGGAATTCCAGGAGGGAGCTGAGAGACAGAAGGGCCAGGGTCACTCAGGCCCAGGAGGGCTTCAGAAAGCTGTGAGACATGCAGCTCTTAGGGGTAGGCAAGAAAGCTCCAGGAAGTAGTTGAGAACCAAGGGGACAGAGGGGTAAGTGTCATGGAGACAAGAATTTCAGTCTGGGGCATCCCCAAGCAGAACGAGAGACTTGTCAAAGAGAAATGTCCCAGATCCCAGAGGAGAGACATCCCTTTCCATGTGAGGGACCCAGTAGGGTGTGAGGAGTATCCTGGCACACCAATGTGACTTGTGTAGTAATAGTAGACAAAGCAGGAAACTCTGGGTTGATACTTATCCAGTAGAGGAGGAAAGAGGAAAGCAGCTGGAAAGGCAGACTAGAGAGCCTTTTGGAAAAAGTAAGGGTTCAAATACAGGGAGTTGGGAGAGTGTCTTAGTAGAAAATTGCACCTGTGGTGTAAGGAAGTAAACTTGAGATGCCCATGTGATGGACACCCTGAAGGTGTAAGAGGCTCCAGGAGCCAGAGACAGGACATTTCCTGAGTAGTTAAGGGGAGGTGGATGGTTAGAGCAGGTGGCTGAAAAAGTGGACTGTAGAATTTGGAGTCAAGTATGGTGAGCGGCAGAAGCCAGCAGAAACAAATGATCTGTACATAACTTAGGAGAGTCAGAGCAGCAGCTTGGTTCTGAGAGTCCGAGTTCCTCGGAAGGGATCTCATATTCTGCTTCTGGGGTTTAGGTACTGGATGAAGGAAAATAAGGGCATGAGCACTCTAAGGTATGGCTGAGGAGAAGGGTTCATTGTAGATGTGATTGCAGCCAGAGGCACTTGGAAAGGTCCAGACTGAATATGGCCAGCAGACTTGTGAGGCCATGAGAGGAGGGGGGATGGAGAGGAAGAGATGTGGGGAACAAGGGGACTAACAGAGGAGATGTGGACCACGTGTCCAAGAGTGAGCCAAGAGACCAAGAGGGTGTATAGCCAATGTGACTGAGTTATACTGGGATCAGAGGCTGGAGGAAGAAAAGAGAAGCCCAGGCCCTGGGTTGGAGAGGTTTACAAAAGGGGGTCGGGTGAAGAGTGCTGGGATGGGCCACAGGTACCTAGTGAGACTTGCCCCAGGTTTATTTGAGACCTAACAAACACCAGACCAGAGGCTTGTAGGATATTAAGGTAGTCTCAGAACTTCCTTCAGCTGAGTCTCTAAAACTGTAGCGTTTGAAAGGCAGTAGAGGTGAGAGAGGACTTTGTGAGCTTTGCAGAAATGTTAGGGAAGATCATTGGTAATGGAAAAAAGGCCTTTAAACCCAAGTGGGAGAAAAGAAAGGGCTTGGAAACATCAAGAAAACAGTTGCCCACTGTTTTAGGACATGTGGGCCATGGGGCTGGACTATGTGGCCGGGCTGGCAGGTGTATATGGTAGCTGGAAATGCCCTGGTAGGATTCAATGGGACACAGTAGGCATGAGAAAGTCAGAGGAGAATGTGCAGAAAGGCTCAAAATGACTCTGTATCAAGGCACATCTTTTACATTTTCAGGATATTCTCTTACATGTAGACTAGGTTCAGGATGGCTGTCCATGATGATTTAGCCAAATAATCCACAGTATGAGATGACTGACTAGTCTTAATAGTTGTGAGAATATAAGAGTATAAATGCAAAGAACATTTGGGCTGGCCAGTATAATAATAATAATAATAATGATAATAATAATAATAATAATAATAATTATTATTATTATTATTTGGTTCACAGAACAATACAGTGTTTGTAAGTGTGCTTTTAAGGTAGAGGAATTTTAAATTAGTCCTCTCTGGATTGTTGTTTGAGTGGCTTACCAAAAGAAAACTTAAGCACACTGGTTACCTATTGGAGTCCATTTTCCTGAAGAATTTGTGAATCTTAACTAAATGAACATTTCCCAGTTCTTACGTCTTTTTACACACCCTAGAAAGTCAGTGGGAGAAATTTTCTCTTATACAAATAAAAAGAAGATAAAAATGGGGTTACTGATAGATCCTACATAAAGTGATTTTTATATTAAGTTTAAAGAAATATTTTGTTGGGATTATAAATACAATAAAGCTAAAACAATGAAATGGAGTTTATATATACACTGAAAGTGTCAGTTACTAAAATACGGAGTATTTTTTGATTCTTCAGGGACAACTTGATAACCTCATGGAAAATTTAGCCAGGCGTCTTCTTTGGTCAAACTAAATTCTTTGGAGGTAAAGGGAGATCATATTCATTTGAGCATCACTGAGGAAATCTCTTTTTGGTCCAGTAATTAAAGACATTAGGTCTTTTCTGGTATACTTCATTCACTCTGTTGTGAGTTCTTCCTTTAACAAGGTAGTTAGTAGAACAACTTACCAAACATTCATTTAAAATGTGTCTCACTAGAGTGACCTGGAGATGTTATGACGGGGGTAGAGTTCTCTGACCTTTGCTATCCTTTCTCTCAGCTTTACTAACAGTTCCAGGACAGCCAGACACCTACCTGCCCCAGATACAGGCTAGACATTTTGTGTGTTCAAATGTCTAAACAAGCAAGCAATATAGTTCTTAGCAGGTGACTGAGACAGAGCAGTGACTCAAGATGGTGAAATGGCACCTTTCATTTCCCTCAGCTTCTCCATCACTCATTCTTACCTTTGCTCTTTCTTTCACTCTCATTGTGCAATTAGAAATGTACCTTGATTTTTTATTTCTGACAGGACACACCCCAGTGAGAACCTAAAAATATTCCCCAAACTAAAGTTCATTAACAAACATTTTAGCGTTTTAATCATCTGTGACACATAATCATCCTTTTATGATTTTGATGGATACCATCCAATAAACTAATATTCATGGCTGTATATCAAACCATGTCACCATCTGTCAGGGACTGTTGTGGGGACCAGATTTTATGATCAGCATTTGCCTTATGTGGTACTTAAAAAACAAATGGAATCTCTTCAAAGATCTGTCATATTATTTAATAATAAATGGATTTTTTTCTCCTTGTTAGTACATAGAGTGACTACCTAAGAGAGTAAATGCAGTTTCAAAAAGTGAATTAAGGTTCCCCCCCCCCCCCCCTTGCAGCCCCACAGACTTGACAGCAACCTCCTCCCCCACCCCCTCACCAACCATCCCCTGCAGCACCTGCAACCACTGGAGCCATACACTGCCCCCCTGCACTGATTGGGAAGAGGTAAGGCCCTGATTGCCCGACTGGACAGCCCAGTTCTCTAGCCCCTAGGCCCGGAAGGCACATTCTGTGCCCCTCCCACACCAGCCATTACAGCCCCAGAGACCTGGGCTCAGCCTCCTCCTCACCCCTTCTCCAACTATTCCCTGCAACACTAGTGACCACTGGAGCCATAACCCCCTCCTGCACCTCCTGTACCCACTGGGAAGAAAAGCAACCCAGAGCTCCATCTGTAGGGATTAAAAGAAGAAATGGGTAGAAGGCTGTGTAAGAACACATTCAACAACATAAAGAACAATACAGCACCACCAGAACCTTGTGATCCTACAACAGCAAGACCTATTTTTAGAATCCCAACTAAGATGATCCAGAAGAAAACAACCTTAAAACAACTTTATGAAGATGATAGAGGCCCTAAAAGAGGAAATAAAAAAAATCCCTTAAAGAAATGGAGGAAATCAGTAAATCCCTTAAAGAAAGCCAAGAAACCCAAGAAAAAACAAACAGATGAAGAAAACAGTTCAAGACTTGAAAATTGAAATAGAGGCAAAAAAGAAAACACAAAGCAAGGGAATTCAGGAAAAGGAAAATCTGCGTAAACAAACAGAAACTACAGAGGCAAGCATAACCATCAGAATACAAGAGATGGAAGAGAATCTCAGGCTTTGATGATACAATACAGGAAATAGATTCATTTGTCAAAGAATGTTAAATCTGTCAAATCTTTAACACAAAACATCAAAGAAATCTGGGACACCATTAAAAGACCAAACCTAAGAATAATAGGGATAGGAGAAGGAGAAGAACTTCAGCTCAAAGGCACGGAAAATATATTCAACAAAATCACAGAAGAAAACTTTCCCAACCTAAAGAAGACATACCTATGAAGGCACAAGACACTTACAGAACACCAAATAGACTGGCCCACAAAGTAAAGTCCCCTTGACATATAATAGTCAAAACACTAAACATACAGAATAAAGAAAGATTATTAAGAGCAGTAAAGGGAAAAGGTCAAGTAATATAGTCAGACCTATCAGAATCACACACCATTTCTCAACGGAAACTCTGAAAGCCAGAAAGTCCTGGACAGACGTTCTACAGATACTAAGAGACCACGGATGCCAGCCCAGACTACTATAACCAGCAAAGCTTTCAATCACCATAGATGGAGAAAACAAGATATTCCAGGACAAAGCCAGATTTAAACACTATATATCCACAAATCCAGTCCTACAGAAAGTACTAGAAGGAAAACTTCAACCCAAGGAAGTTAGCTGCAACCACCAAAATACTGGCAATAGATAACCTCACACCAGCAAATTCCAAAGAAGGAAAACACACACACACTACCATCACCACCAATAAAACAAAAAATAACAAGAATTAACAATTACTGTTCATTAATATCTCTTAGTATCAATGGATGCATTTCACCTATAAAAAGACACAGGCTAACAGAATGGATACAAAAACAGGATCCATCCTTCTGCTGCATACAAGAAACACACCTCAACCTCAGAGATAGACATTATCTCAGAGTAAAGGGTTGGGAAAAGATTTTCCAATCAAATGGACCTAAGAAACAAGCTGGTATAGCTATCCTAATATCTAACAAAATAAACTTAAAACTAAAATTAATCAAAAGAGA
>CABHPH010155003.1:0-19982 GCA_902168325.1 Peromyscus nudipes | reverse complement strand
CTCAAATTGCTAATTACCTGTCATCATTAGTCTTTGTAGCTCTTGGGCTACTTGTAGCATGCTTTTGAATTTGCAGTAACTTGTGTAGGGGAATATAAATGAATTTTATTAGCTTTATATACTTAGCAGATCATATTTAAGAAGGAAGAGCTGTTCAATTACGTTTGAGTACATTGGTTTTATTTTTTGGATTAGTTATACAAATATAGGCCTTTTTCATAGCGCATATGTTTTGAGAGGTGACTTGATTTCATGTTTACAGTCTCCTTGTGTACACACAAGTAATAGGCCCGACCTTAGCCCTGAAGTGCATTTTTGGATAAACAAGTAAGTTAAGCCATTGGTGAACCACTCTTATTTCCTACTGCTCCCTCCCACTTAACTACTCCTGTGCCCTTGTTGCTCTCTGCAACCTGCCCTTCAACTTAAGTTTCAGCTGACAGCCAGAAAGTGAGTAATAAAAAATGTCAGATATCGTGCACTTGGCCAAGTTAGAGCATACTTTAATTTTATTCTTAAAACAAATACTTGAAATTACAAAGACTTTAGTATAAATTTTTAATGGATTTTAATAGTAAAATATTTGGGGAAATGCTAATTTTTTCTTTTTCATATCAAGAACTAAAAATATATTCTGTTCTATTTAGTTCTAACTTAGTTTTGCAAGCAGTGCCTGAAAAGCTTTTTTTCTTTTTAGTTCATCTTATAAATCAACTGGAGTAAGAGAGAGACAGAACATTAATTTTTTTTGACCAGTATAGCCATTGTAATGTTATAGAAATGCATTGTAATTTTATTATTATTAGAATGAAAGTTATGCCATATAATTTATTTGAGATCCCCAGGATGATTTGTTTTGTCAAAAATATGCTGCTTAGTAGTGCCTTGAACATTCCCCTGATTTTAAGAACTTTGTAAGATTTGTATTAATATCACCTTATGATTTATTTTTTTTCTAGGAGAGATGATAATAAAGACATTGATTCAGAGAAAGAAGCTGCCATGGAAGCTGAAATTAAAGCTGCCCGAGAAAGGGCCATTGTCCCTCTGGAGGCTCGAATGAAGCAGTTCAAGGACATGCTGCTAGAGAGAGGGGTCAGAAAACAATCTTTGGGGGAGATATTTCTGTTTTATATAAGTAATATAAATATGTCTTGCTAAAAGGTCAAATCTAAGGTTAGTGCTCATTAAATGGGGGTGGGAAGGATAAGGGAACCTGTTAAATTACTGTACATTTTTTGAAGTGGCTTTTGCCTTGGTTTATATCAAGTTAAACTAAGTGGCATTTTACTGTCCTTAAGTAAAATAGCATTTAACATTTTGTGGGGTCATATAATTTCGGTAACATGTATGAGTATTAACATTACAGAATTGCGGAGTACTTCGGATAGGTAAGGTATATATGATTCTTCTAATATCTTCAGAATGGCTTTTGGTGAAGGAACTGATACTTTATGATATTGAAAGCCTAATAAGAAAGAAACTTCGGTTGTATTCATAGATGTGTTTGAATAAGTAAACTATTTTAAATCACAGTATTGCTTATAAGATTGCAGTTAAGTGTGTGAAATCAAAATGTAAATCTTCAAGGCCTTTTCTGATGTACTAAGTTTAAAATGTCACACAGTAGTGGTTATTTTAATGAGCAATGAAGTGTGTGTTATTTCTTTTATAACAAAGAAATGGTCAGAGCCAATTAATGTGGAAATTTGCTGTTGCTAGCCTCCCACTGCTTATCATTTATTAGTGATGGAAACTTCACTATGGTTTTAATGTCTTTTATAAACAGATGTCCTGTAGATTTCAAGCAAAATTATGACCTTTCTACTATTAGAGTATCTTAATTATGAAGCAATGCTTTCTTTTTATTTTAAAGGTGTCTGCTTTTTCAACGTGGGAGAAGGAGTTGCACAAGATAGTATTTGACCCTCGGTACTTGCTTCTCAATCCTAAAGAAAGAAAACAGGTAAAGGGAAATATAACAGTGAAAACTTACTTACTTAAATGGAATTGAATGTTTAAGTTTGCAGATGGAAGCTCCCAGACTGACTGGCCTTGCAGCCCTTCTGCCCTGCTCTCTTGTGCTCGGGTTACAGCACATACCAGCATACTTGGCAACAACATAGTGTTGAAGCTATCATCTGTATGTTTTTTCTTAACAGTACTCCGCAACATACTTTTGCATCTTAGTGCTTAGTCAGTTATGGGTCAGTGTGGAGCCTCTTCCACTTCAGAAACAAGATAATTTTTGCTACTTCATATGAACATGTTGTCCTTGTGCTTACTTAATGAAGTTATGTCTGCAGTGGTTGTAAAAGTTTTTCTAATGCATTTATCAATTTGTGCAAATGATGCAAATTTAGAGTAGAAAATAGCAAAATACAGTTTAAAAAAAGAAAAACACCCATCTCTAATTCCTAGTAGATATGACCAATGTTCATTGCCTTCTTAGCCAGGGTGCCAACTTGTCTGTGTAAGTGTATAAATACTGGGAGGTGTAGTAGTTGACATGTTTGTATATCGTGCATCCCGCATGTCAACATTTATGTATGTGTTAAAGTGCTTATCTCCTGAGTGTAGAGAAATGATGGTCTCTTCAAGGAAGTAGTCAATGCTAACTGTCATTCTCATGGTGATTCAGGGACAGTATCACCTCATGGTAATTGCTTCTCGCTCTAAAGCATTACACACTTCTAGTTTATATAAATATTAAATTATCTGAACCATCCAGACAGTGGTCTCTGTAAAATGGTATTTGAATTACATCCTCATAGTACACTTGAGTTGTGAAGTTTCTTTTGGTAACAGTGCTATTCATTTTGAATATTTGTAGTGTAATGTTTGGAATAATTCTCCGTAGTTATGTTATTTTGCATGCAGACCTACTTGTGAACATTAATGAAGAAGGAATTATTTGTAGTGTCCGTGCTTTGATACTTAGAATAAAACACATAGCTTTCTAGGTGTATTTGCATCTGCATTTTAAGCTTTGTAGCTATTTTATTTTGTTTTGAAGTATTTGCTTTAAACTATTTTTAAACTGTTCACATGTGATCACATCATCCTCATCTCAGACAACAGCTCCATCAAAGTCTGTGAATCACCCTTGGCTTTTTGATTTGTTTTTAGCCAGTCTAAAACATGAACTGGGTGCTCCTGTTCCTACTTTCCAGGTGCTAAGGTTATGGCCATAAGTTTGTATTCACTGTTTCTATTCAGTGAATCTATCTCCAAAACATTCTGTAACTATCCTCTCACGCACAGTTTTCCCCACTAATGCCCTAACCTAAGCCACTGAGAGCAACTCTTAATCTTGTAGCCTCCTTTCTTCCTTTCTTTTTTTATTCTTTTTATTGTATTTCTTTTGTAGTCAAGTTTTTCTACACAGTAGCCAGAGTAATTTAAGGTTTAAGAGAAATCAGATTTAAGTTGCTAGTCTTAAAATTGTCTAGTGCATCCCATTTCATTTAAGATAAAACAGACTCTTGACGTGGAGTGTTTTACATGTGGTCTCCTGTGTGCGTCTTGAAGTTCTTCTGTGTATTATAGCCACACCAACAGTCCTTGAATAAGGCAGCACGCTTGGTGCTTGTTTTTTCCTTTGCCTGGTCAGTCTGTGTTAATATTCCCTCTTTACCGTTGTGTTTTTTGGTATAGTTTTTGAATAGCACTGGTAGTGCTAATTATCTGACATGAATGGATTTGGTCTAGCAGGGTGGCTCAGCATATAAAGGAACCTCTGACACATCTGACCCAAGTCTGGTCTGCAAAACCACCTGGTGAAAGAGGAAAACAAGTCCCTGCAGGTTGTTTTCTGACTTCCATACATGGGCTGTGGTATAGATGCCCACGCACATACTCCACAGATAGATACACATGGTTCCATACAAATAGATAAATGGAAATAAAATAAAATTACATTGTTTATCATGTTCACTCTCCTACAGGATGTAACCTCTGTAAGGGCAGCAGTTTTGTTCCTTGCTCTGTATGGTGTCTTGATCAGTGTCTTTTATAAAAACTCTAGAAGACTTAACATTTTATGGCACATTTTTATGTTACTGAGTGTTAAAATTTCAGTCTGAGCGAAACCCAAGTACTGTTTTAGAACTTAAGTTCTTCAACTTTGGGAGCTTTGCCAAGTTGGTAGAGATTTAGCGCCTTCCTAGAGTTGTGCTACAACAGTGAGAATACTGTTTCAGAGCCTGTGTGGAGATGATGCTTTCTAAGGAAATTAGCTTCTTAAAACTGTAGTGTAAGTTCTGAGAGGAAAGAGAAATTCATATTTGGCATTCAAGTATAAATATATATCTTAAGTACTTGGTTTTATTTACATGTGAATAAAAAATAAAGGATAAAGCAAATAGTTGATTATTAAACATTTGCACATCACAATTTCCTATCCGAGTTTGTGCTTTCACTTAAAAAAATAATTTCAGTTTAATGTCTTAATCTAAAATTACATCCTTCAGTTCTAACCACATGTTTTAGCTTATGATTTGTCTTCTTTAATCTTGTTTTGGATGAGAGGTATCCTAAAGGGTTAGAAGTTTTTATTATATGTTGTGACAAATTATAAAATAGTATTTTTTTTCACAGAACAGACTTTCTGTGCAGGATTTTAGGCTCTGGTGTAGATAATTAACATTTGGATGAGTTGTTATTTTAATGTATGTAATTTAGAGTTTTAGACGACTGACCATTATGATCACATTACCAGCATGATTATTTAGGATTGTGCATCTAGGCCATATTGATAGGATAATTAGATAGT
Organism: Peromyscus nudipes; assembly: GCA_902168325.1. Classification (NCBI taxonomy): domain Eukaryota; kingdom Metazoa; phylum Chordata; class Mammalia; order Rodentia; family Cricetidae; genus Peromyscus; species Peromyscus nudipes. The sequence continues at coordinate 15,208 of CABHPH010155003.1, read as the reverse complement.
CTCATGTTTTAGTAAACTTGTACATGTTTTTGTAGGTGTGATGTGCATGTGTGAGTGCATGTGTGTGCAAGTGGAGATGAGAGGTTATGGTTGGGTGTCTTCCTCACTGTCCACCTTAGTTTTGGCAGTCTCTCATTGAACCTCAAGCTTATTGGTTTGACTAGACTGGCTGGCCACCAGATTTTATGGATCCTTTTGTCTCTGCCTCCTCCCTCCCACCAGTACTGAGGTACAGATGTACACCATTGTTTCTGGCTTTTCTGTGGGTGCTGGGAACCTGAACTTAAGTACTCATGCTTGCACTTTATTGATAGAGCCATCCCTTCAGCCCCATAAACTTATTTTCTCAGGAAAAAGATACACACAGAAAAGCAAAAATGATGAATGAATATTTACAAGATGAACGTGTATGCATGTAAATTACTAAGATCAAGAAATATTACCAGCATCCCAGAAACTACCTTAAAGACCTAGGTGGTACAGTCCTTTATTGTATTTTTGCTTATGTTTATAAAAGGAACTTAGCTAGGAATTGCTTTTAAAACCTTGCTCTCATTGTAACTGTTGCATTTGCGAGTTGAAATTAAAAGAAAATGATTGGAAAGCATGATAGGAATAAGGAAAGATTTGTAAGCATAAGAGAACCCTTATTTTCTATGATGTCCATCTCAGTAATTCATAACATTGATCTGGACTATCTTAAAGGAGGGGATATATGGGGATATACAATTCTTTCTAGTACCTTAGGGGAAAAAATTTGATAGAGGCTGTCATGGTGGCGATCTTGACACTCGGGCAGAGATACAGAGGTTTAAGTTGATGTTGCTGCTTTAAGGAAAGAAGTTACCTTTAATTAATATAGCATGTAATACTTGGGTGATTAGGAAGATCGTAGGAGAAAGGAGGCTCTCCTGTGACTTAAGGGATGTTGTCTGTCTCTGGCAGGGTAAGGTAATCTAGAAGTTTCAGTACAGTGTTGTTGATGGTGCTATGTAGACTGTCCTGGATAGAGGCATTTTAGGAAACATCACATGTAGACATGCTGGTGTGCATTTGTAGACATTCTGATGCTGGAGTGAGACATTTCCCCCACAGCTTTCTAAATTCACCTGTTCTACAACTGTCATCTTCAGTGATGACAACTCACCATCATCTGGAAGGCTTCCTTCATCCTTTTTAGGGTTGGGGAGATGTCAGCTGTTGACTCCATCATGAGATTTTTGTTTGAGTTTGGTTGGGGTAGTACTGTGGATGAAGCCCAAGGTGTTCTGTGTGCTGAGTAAGTGCTGTGCTACTGAGCTCATCCATGGTGCTTACATTTTAAGATAGGATCTTTCCATATAGTCTGGGCTGCTCTCAGAATTGTGCTCCCTCTACCTCCATTGTGCCCAGTCACAGGTGGTTTTTGTTGTACTTAGTTTTGCTGCTTTCATCCCTTTTATAACTTAAAAAGTAGGGGGTGGTGGTGGTGTCGATAACACTGAGTTTTACATATTTGAGGAAGCCTTGTTGGGGCCTTTCTTTGTATTGTTTCTTAAAGGTTTTGCTTTGCTTTTAACACTCACTCAGAGATAGTTTTGAAGCTGTATTGTTACCTATTATGTTGTTGATTTTCCCCTAGGATTCTCTCTTAATCCTTTGTGATCTGATGTTCCAGTGAGATATGTTTGAGTAGAATATTACATTGTGCAATATGGAAATTGCTGTCTTTGAGTTCTGGGAAATTCTCTTCCATTACTTTTGTTGTTGCTGTTACTGTTATTTTTGGGATTTTCATACATGTATGCAATGTATTATGATCATAACCCCTAGCTGCTCCTAGACCCTCCCCTGCCACAGCGCTCTCCTAGCGTGTGTCCTCTTTCCATAGCCCACCGAGTCCAGTTCAGTGCCAGCCTATATGCAGGGGTATATGCCACTCACTGGATCACAGGCAGCCCGATGGGCCTTTCTACTTGGCAGTCCTTAATTGCTAAACAATCTTCATCTTTAAGGAACTTCTGTAGTCCTTCCTCTTCTGTGCTGGACTTTGCACTGGGTTGATGATCTTATACAGGTCTTTTCAGGCAGTCCTAGCCTCTGCTTCCACTCTCACACAGTGTGATACAGATGTCTCATTTAGGACCTACTCATTCTCTACACTTTGACCAGCTGTTAAATTATCATTTATTAATCAATAGCCACTGGCTGCAAAAAGAAGGTTCTGTGATGAGGGCTGGAAAGCTTGAGTGAATTGTGGGTATAGAGATAAGTGTTTAAAAGGCAGTTTAACAAAATAAAAGTACTAGGTTCTCTGTACGGTGCGTGAACTTCCTAGCCGCAGGCTCTCCAAATTTGTTTTGTTTTGTTTTGGAGCAGAGAATTTACTTTTCTGGGCTCTGGGTTCTGGGTTCATCATTCATCCCCAGTTTCTCCTTTGCACCTTTTCCCTTTTCTTCCCTTTTCTTTTGTTGTATTAGATATTGAACCCCTGGCCTCTAATCCCCAGCCCTCATTCTTAAATTCCTGGTCTTTTCTCTTGATTTTTTTCCCCCTACCATTGTCAGCTAACCAGTTCGGTTCTATTTTACTTCTTCCCTTATCAATTTCTAAGATTTTGTTAAGGTTTTTCTTCTAGAGTTAGTTTCATAAGTTGCTTGAGTTTTGTATGTTTTTCCCTTTCCTTTTGAACTTTGTTTCTTGACAGAGTCCTAAATCAGATGCCTTTGAACTCTTGCCTCACGGTGAAGAGAGAAGCAGCAGACCAGTCTGACATTCGGGTGGGCTGCCATGGTTTGGGACTTCTGCAAAGATGTACTGGTTAGGGTTAACACTGATGGTCATTTGACAGACTCTAGAATCCCCCAGGAAGACAAGCCTTAGGGCATGCATGCTGTGAGGGATTCTTTAGATTAGACTAATTGAGGTGGGAGTCAGCCCACATACATCTCAGAGAACTGTGCCTCAGTTCTGAGACTGTAGTTCTTAGTCTGGTAGCTGCATTCAGAAATGATGTTGCCTCAAGGTAGGAGACACTTGTTTAACCTTTTAGAACAGGGATCTGCAGACTTTTAAGGGTCAGATAATATGTGGGGTTTTGTGGTCCAGTTGCAACTCTGAACTGTTATTTTAGTGTAGAAGCATCATAGACAATATGTAAAGCAATGAGAATGACTGTTAAAACAAAGCTTTCTAGACCCAGACATTGAAGTTTCAGTTAACTCATCTTGGTTGTACAGTACTAAGGAGGGGGGAAGTAGTGTAGAATAGATTTAGGTATTGAAGTAGAATTAAATTATGGACTCTTGCTGCTGACTTTTCTAGAACGAGTTCCACAGGACTGTGGTATAGCTTGCATGTCTCTGTTTGAAATACATACTATATCATTGGGAGAAAATTATGAAATACAGGGCTTTTCTTTGTTTCTCTTTTTCTGTTTAGTTCCGGAATGCTAAGTGGAGCGTCATATACTTGTGTACTATTTTGATAAAGTGAGACTTGCTGGAGATAATCTACTGTTAATTATCTATACTTAGTATATGGTTCCTATTACAGTTTGGATGGAGACATTGTTTTGTAATTTTCTGTTAGAAAGACTATGTTATCAAATTGGTATGTATATTTTTTGTGATAGGTGTTTGATCAGTATGTCAAGACCAGAGCAGAGGAAGAACGCAGGGAAAAGAAAAACAAAATAATGCAAGCCAAGGAAGATTTCAAAAAAATGATGGAAGAAGCAAAGTTTAATCCAAGGTACGTGTTTGACTACAGTCACATCTGAGTATGCGTTTCCCCCTGAAATCAAGCGTGTATGTGCGACAGTGATTTAGGTGATCAAGTTATCCCTGTTTTGTAGAAAAGGACAGTAACATAAGCAGCTTAGGTGGTGGTGACAGGAGTTTTACTCAGTCCACCATTGTTGAGAATAGTATAGACAGGAGGAATGGCTCATAGCTAACTGTGACTGCTTGCTGTCTTACTTAACACAGAGGGTAGTATATTTTAGTTTTGTGTTGACATGATTTTTAAAGGGATAAATAGACCTTATTTTTCCTTTAAATATGAAAGTGTTTTATTGTAGGGGTAAATCTCATTGTATAAGCTTTATAAAGAATGCTTTGTATTCATGGGAAAACTACCCTTTTCCTATTTTTGAAGTTTGAGGATAGTTTCATTGGAGTTTTTTTTTTTTCCCTTTAAACATCCCAGGCCAGGAAAGCTGTAAATCTCAGCAGCTGCCTGGAGGAGGAGAATGGAGAAGAGAATGAAAAGATCCATGCCATGTGAGCAGGCTCAGAAGTCAGATACTGGTTAGACAGGTAGCGCATGACAGGTAGACACTTTAGAGGAAGAGTAAGGAAGCCTGAAGGACCAGTAAAAGCACACTTCAGTTCTGGCCAGCATCCAAAAAAAAAAAAAAAAAAAGAAATAGAACAACGAAAAGTAGCACCTTTCTGTTAAGCCCGAGGAATGTGGGCAGCCCCAGCTGAACTTCATCATTGCTTGGCATATAGGAACTGCCTCTTTATCTCTTTTAAACACCTTCCATCATTAGCCTAGAGTCATTGTCTTTGTCTTTGTTGACCTTCTGGGATTGACAGAGACTTTTAGAATTACAAATTGGTATTTTTAATCAAATTTGGGGAATTTTGGCTAGTTATCTTGTGCTCTCAATGTACTCTTTGCTCTTTTGGGTTCTCCCTGTTCATGTGTTAGCGTTCTGTTCCCGGCTCTCATCCCCAGTTAGTTCTCTGGGTCATCCTTCAATTAGATAATAGTGACTGATCTAGCTTTCACATAAATGACCTTTTTAGTGTGTCCATTATAATGTTAAACATACTCAGTTAATCTTCCTTAATGGTTTTAATTTTTTGTAAATATTTTTTTTCTGGTCTGGGTGTGCATGCTTAATCCCGGCATTCTGGAGTCAGAAGCAGGTGAATCTGTGTGAGTTTGAAGCCAGCCTGTCTGTTGAAATTTGTTTGTTCATTAAGATAGTTTTCAGTTGTTTGAATTTATTTTCATTTAATTTTCTAGTGTAATTATAAGAGCTTGAAAACATTGTTTCTTAGAACAATGTCTGGATGTCTATCTAGGGTTTGTTTCCCCCAAAGTAACATGTAATTCTTAGTATATATTGTGATATTTTTAAATATTTAGCATTTTGGATATTTACAAACTCTAGACTCTTATATCTTCCATTTGCTAAGCAGACGGTGTAGTTACTGACTGTTCCCTGGAGGCTTGACTTTATGACTTATTAAAGTGGATCTTATCAAATGGAGCTATCTCCCTTGTAAATCTTTTGTGGACTTGCTTGATACTATTCTTTCAGCATATTTGAATCTCTATTATCTCTGTGCTTTTTACTTTTTAGATTTTATTTTTAATTATGTGTATGTGTCTATGTGAGGGTGTGAGTGCAGTGACATGCAGAGATCATAAAGGGTGTTGGATCCCCTGGAAGTGAAATTACAGGTGGTTGTGAGCAAACTCAGGTCCTCCGTAAGAGCAGTAGATGCTCTTAACTGCTGAGCCATCTCTTCAGCCCTGCCTTTTTGGTTTTCTGAGACAAGGTTTCTCTGTGTAACAGCCCTGGCTGTCCTAGAACTTGCTGTGTAGACTAGACTGGCCTTGAACTCAAAGATCCACCTGCCTCTGCCTCACAAGTGGGGGGATGCTTTTTCACTCTTCCTGTGATGACATAGCAGAGAAGATGGTTGTGCCACGCTTCTCAACAGTTCGGTTGTGTTCGAGGCTCCTCTGGGAATTACCCCACAGTGAGTCTTCTGGGGAGTCAGGATTCCCCTGTCTCTAGGACTTCTTCCTGTGTTCTTTTAGTGCCCAAACTTTTGTAGCCACTATGTTACATGTGACCTAGCTCTGCACCTTGGGAGGTTGTGTGAAGATGAGTTACAGTCGGGTGTATCTCCTGAATTCTCTCCTTTCAGATACCTCACTGGTACTCTGCATGGGATAACTTTAAATCAGGTGCCCTATCTACTTCGTTCAGTTTAGGGAGAGTCGGTCAGATAAGCTATCCCATTGTGTTTGAAGCAAGCCATGGCTACACACTTGGGTAGTGGATGAGTTATTTACTGTATCCCCTAATCTTAGTTGGTTGGCATATAACCACTAACCACGTTTTCAGTCAGTACTGCTTTCCTTTTTCTTCCTGTGTGTCACTGTTCGGATTTGGGACCTACACGTCTGTGGCACACATTCCTGCTAAGAAAACGGTATATTCCTTTTATGCTTGTTTTAGAAATAAATAGTTAACTAAAGTTAGCATGCTGACCATTTTCTTACAGAGCTACTTTTAGTGAATTTGCTGCCAAACATGCTAAAGATTCAAGATTCAAAGCAATTGAAAAGATGAAAGATAGAGAAGCGTTGTTTAATGAATTTGTGGCAGCTGCAAGGAAGAAAGAAAAAGAAGATTCGAAGACGAGAGGTGAGAAGGTAAGATGGTTTAGTTCTAGTGGCCTGTTTGTTGGGGTGAGGACTAATGAGTGCACTGTTTCCTAACCTTGTTTGTAGGCATAAGCAATTGGATCTATGTTTTCCTTTCATTTGCACAATTGTTGGTTTACATAGATTATGCATATATATTTTCATAATCCTAATTTTAGAAACCTCAGTAAACTATTTAGAATTGCTTTAAATTCTATTAAATAAGATATCTGGTAAACCTGGAACTGGGGTTTAGAACTATATGCTCCATGGTAACTAAAGCATGTTAAGATTTCGGAAGTCTTTGTAGATGCTAACATTTCAATTTCAAAGAACTTCTTAATCTTTGTATTCTATAAAAATATCATTTTAGTAAGTTTCTTATCTTTCAGTAAATGTATCTTACCTATAAATTATTGCTTATCAGAATTAAAGGTCAGCTATTAAAGATTAATGCGTCTGAAATGTCATTTGATCGCAGTGTCAGGAATAGAGAGCTCACCACTGTGGAGACAGAACAGTAGGGAGATGGCACCAGTGGTGTGTGAGCCATCAAAACAGTCACTCTCCGGAGTGTTCAGTGTCCTCTGTAATCGGGGAAAGAGCCTCTGGAGCCTCATTCCTGACACTCAGAATCACTGCTTGCTTACTGTTACTTACTGCTGTTAAGGAAGGTTAGCAGTACTTAGGGAGTACTCCTGAGTCTCATTGTTAAGAAGTCTCTGTTAGTTAAATGGTATTAGATGAAACAGCCTTTGATAGTAATAGGGGAACTCTGATTATTTGATATGTTGGGCTTCAAAGTAAATTTATAGAATTACTTTACAGATGACTTAAACTGATTATGCTTCTTAAAAGAAATGTGCAGAAAAAATCATCTAAACAAAAATTAGGAATATTTCATATATCTGTTAGAATCACATCAATGAATTGCTACTCTGGACTTTTGTTTTTTCAATATATAATTTTTTTTCTTAATTTTTATTTTATGTTCATTGGTGTTTTGCCTGCATGTATGTCTATGTGAGGCCCTGGAACTAGAGTTATAGAAAGGTGTGAGCTGCCATGTGGTTGCTGGGAATTGAACCCGGGTCCTCTGGAAGAGCAGCCCGTGCTCTTAACTTCTGAGCCATTTCTCCAGCCCCTACTTTTGACTTTTAGAATAATGTATTTGATCATTTGATAGTGTATGATTGCACTGAATGTAAATTGGTTTTTTTAATAACTTAATTTTCTAAACCTGTTTGGGATAACTTACGAATTTTATTTTATAATAAATGGGTAGACTATGCAGTTTGATTCTGTGTGGCCTGTCAGTCAGTTTAGTTTCAACAGCTGCCTTCACTGGTACACATGGTATCTATCAGCAGATTTCCTAGTTGTGCTGTTACTGTTTTAGTGTCCTGCGGTTCTGGTCCTTACATATATTATTGTTAGTTCCCCTGGAGCCCCTAGAAGAACATTGAATAGACAGGATGTCAAATAAATCCAAGTAAAGACTTCTCTAAAATCCTTATCCTCTAGACTGTAAAGATAGATTGAGCTAATTAAAAAGATACAAAACAGATTACCAGACCATCAGAGAATTTATAAGGGGTAATGTATTAGATTGTATGTTCACATTTTGTGAAATACTTGGTTAATGAAAATTTTATCACTTTTCCTCTGTTATGTTTTTGTTAATCTTAGACTTAAAAAAAATTGTAACCTTGTAAGACTGGCAGCAGTAGCAGGGTAGGAATAATAAGGGTTTGCTTCAGTGCAGCTTTTCATTTTGTAAAAAACATGCCCTTAGAGTTGGTTTGCTTTTACTTGACGTGTATGCATTTTGTTTGGAAAAACCAGTACTCAAGCTTCTGTTTACTGCTGCTTACTGGAACAGCTTCATCCTTTAGAAGTACACATTTGAAGGTGCAGGCGATGGAGTTAACCCTGTTAGAAAATTGGCTTTCTAACTTTTGTACTGTACAGTGCTTAAGTATTTTTGCTGTGGTAAGGATGGAAAACAGAAGGGCTGTGAGTTAAGCTGCCGGTAAATTTCATTTTTTGCCGTTTATTTATTGACTACTTTTCATGCTTAGCAGCTTTAGCAAGCTCGTCATGGTAATGCCCACAATGAAAAGATTTTAAGAGTTTATTTATAATATTTGTTCATATATCACACACGTTAAAAACTGTAACTACTTTATGTAGTTTATATAATATATTATAAATAAATATTAAAATAGAAGTTTTTAAAATCCTTTTATTTTAGACATTTGATAGCAGGTCATAAAAACCTTGGTATTTGTGTTCAGTGATTTCTGGATTTTCTCTTAATTTTAATGAACGAAAATTATTCATCTAGTTTTTTAAATGAATCATTCTTACCATCTTCATATTAAAGTATTTTGCTGTCACCTCATAAGCCTGGATCTTGCTAAAACTATGTGCAGCTCAGTTCGAGTTGATGTACCATATGAAAACACAGCAGCCCTGAACTCAAAGGCTGTAAGCAACCTAAATACTGTTTGTTGTCTGTGTAGTTTTAAATATGATGGTGGGGATTTGGCAGATTTTAAATAGTCTGTATGTTTCTTGAGTTTTATCTTTTTTAATAATGGGGGAATTCTCTTTCACTAAGATTCATTGGCCTCCAAGTAAGTGACTTTTAAAAATTACTATGATCATGTTTAAGGTAAGAAGTAGGTTGTTGGGTTGTTAATTACTTAGACATGGAGAGTTTCTCACAGTGTATCATCCTGCCCTCACTTGTTTTAAAATGTAGATTAAATCGGATTTTTTTGAGCTGTTATCCAATCATCACTTGGACAGTCAGTCTCGATGGAGCAAAGTAAAAGATAAAGTAGAAAGTGACCCACGGTACAAAGCAGTGGATAGTTCTTCAATGAGAGAAGACCTTTTCAAACAGTACATAGAAAAAATAGCTAAGGTAACTAACTAACTGTTAGACTCACTGGTGTTAACCTTTGAATATTGTATTACTTAATGTTGTGTAAGGGTGGATGTTGCTTGAATGTTGGGGTGGAATTTTTCTCATAGTTGATGGGGAAGGTGAAATAACAATCTCAGTTGATTGGGTAGACATGTTTATAAATGTTCTGCGGGAAAATTACATTTTGAACACTTTCGTTGGCAAGGTATTTTATGGGGGAGAAACCCCCCCCCCCCCAAAAAAAAAAAAAAACCACAGAGTTTCTCTGTGTATCCCTGGCTGTCTTGGGACATGCTTTGTAGACCAGGCTGGCCTTGAACTCAGAGATCCACCTACCTTTGTCTCCAGATTGCTGGGATTAAAGGCATGTGTTGCCACTGCCCAACTTCTGAAATGATCTTAATGAGGTTGGTAAGGAGGATAATGTAATTTTATTTTTACAGAATTTAGACTCCGAAAAGGAAAAGGAGCTGGAAAGGCAAGCCCGCATTGAGGCAAGCCTTCGAGAACGTGAAAGAGAAGTTCAGAAAGCACGTTCTGAGCAAACTAAAGAAATTGACCGAGAGAGAGAACAGCACAAAAGAGAAGAAGCAATCCAGAATTTCAAGGCTCTTCTGTCTGACATGGTACTTTCCCTTCTCTGAATACTGGATGTTGGAAGTCCATTTTATTACCAGTGTTCTGTAAATTGATTGTGAAATAATTTGTTACTTGTGAAGCATTTAAAAATTGATTTCTTGGTATTAGTACTACTAGCATAGGAAAACACAAGAAATTTCAAGTTAAATGTTTTTAAAAATGAAAATTCATAACTCCAAAATTTAATTTTTAAGATAGTTTTTGGTGAAAGCCATTCTTACATACTTGCCATTGAAATAAAGTGTGCTGAGCATAATTGGATTTTTTCTTGATGTTTAGGGCCAATGGTTTTCAACCTTCCTAATGCTGTGACCCTTTAATACAGTTTCTTGTGTGGTGGTGACTGCCAACCATACAATTATTTTCATTACTGCTTCATAACTGTAATTTTGCTACTGTTACGAATCATAATGTAAATTTCTGATCTGATATATGACCCCCAAAGGGGTCACGACCCACAGGTTGAGAACCACTGGTTCAGGATCATGGTGATGATGCATCAGGTATACCGTAGAAGGTGAAGGGTGCTGACCCAAGAGACAGCTCTGAGACTTGGTTGAAAGCTTAGCCCTAGAGTTGTTGAGGTGTGTAGGGAAACAAGGAATGTTGGGGCTGCTCTGCTGTGTCATCCCTCTTAGTCACTGTCTCTTCTACTAGCTGGACTCTCTGCTGCTGCTGTCACTTCACATCTTCCTTGCTGCTGCTGCATTTTTGTGCTCTGCATCTGGACATCTTAGTAGTTTGAGATCTCTTTCCTTCCTCACATTCCTGAGTCTTTTGCTTTAGTTGCAATTGCAGTGACTTTTGTGAAGAGCAAACCTCATTTTGTCTCTCCTGGTTCCTTGAAGGAGGTTAAGGCTCTCCATACTCCCAGCAGTTGCCTGCCCGTCAAATTCAACTCTTTTTGTTGTTTTTTATTGTTTTAAAATTCAATTTCTTTGTTTGTTTGCTCCGAGACAGGGTTTTCCTTTGTTGCCCAGGCTAGTCTAAGGCACTGATCCTCTTACCTTGACAGCAGGGGTGCAGCACCACACCTCGTTCAACTCCTCGGTTAAAGTAGACAGACTGACCACCCGTTCTGTCTGCGGCAGGCCTTCACCTCCCACCGCAGTGACACACTTTCTCACTGCGTCATGCCTTTAATCCCCGTACTTGGGGGGCAAAGGCAGGCAGATCTCTGTGAGTTCAAGGACAGCTAGGGCCACATAGAGAAACACTTGTCTCAAAACCAAAAATAAACAAACCAGACAAAACAAAGTGCACTCTGACCTCTCCTAGAAGCTGCTCCCCACCCACAGCACCTCGTGTTCAGCATACACCACTGTCACACTCACTGCATTTGTTCTATAGAAAATACACATTCTGAGACGTGACAGCTGCCATCTTCCTTAGTTGTAGTTCCAGTGCCAACACACGTTTAGATGTTTGGTACATGTTAAAGACATTCTGTACTTGTATACTTTCCTTCCTCTCTTTCTGTCTTTTCGTTCTTCCTGGTTCCTGTCATTGTCGTGGGACTTCACTTAGCACTCTGCCATTGATGGTGTTGGTGAACCAGCTGGATCTGTGACAATTTCTGTTATTGTCTGTTTTTTTCCCCCCCAAAGTTATATTATCATAATTACATTTTGAAAGCAGAGTGTGTGGTGCCTCTGTCTTTGTTTTGTGCTCAAGGTTAACTTGGCTCCATAGGAATTTAAGAACTGTTTCTCTGATCAGTGGGCACAGGGTATCGTCCAGCTTGTTTGTACTTCTTTCAGCTTTTCTTTTTTGTCAGTGTTTAGTAGTTTTTAGCATACAAGTAATTTGCTCTTTGCTTAAATTTATACTACTATTTTTTGGGAGGGTGTTGTTAATGCTGTTGCATGTCAGATTTTCTCACACTTTACATTTTGATTGCTTGTGAAATCTTACTGACATTTGTATGGTGATTTTTGTATCCTTTTAACTTTACTAAATTTATTGTTTCTAACAGTGTTTTGGTGGAGTCTTCAGATTTTTCTATATGTAGGATCATGTCATCAGCAACTCTCGACATTTTAAACTCTTGCTTCCTGTTGTGATGTCTTTTTCCTCTTGCCTTCTAAAGGTACTGTTTTGAGAAGGAAGGCTGAGAGAGGACATTCCTAACACCTCATGTCTTAGAGGGAAAATGTTCAACTTCTCACTGTTGGAGATGATTAGCTATGACTCATTATGGACGGTCTTCATTGCATTGAATTACATTCCCCCTATATCCAGTCTATTACATTTATTTTTGTAAATGTATGTGTGTGCCCTTGGGCCATGCTGTACGTGTGGACCTCAGGACAACTTTCAGGAGTCTGTTCTCTTCTTCTACCACGTGGGGTCCTGGGATTAGACTCATGTCATTGAACTTGGCAACAAGTGCCTTCACCTATTGAACCATCTTGCTGGCCCCTGCTCAGAGGTTTTGTTATGAAAGGGAATTTCTTTTGTTGTGTTTTTTTTTTTCCTATATCTATTGAGATAATCATAACGCTTTTTACCCTTACTATTTTTTGAATGTGCATTTTCATGCTCACTAATTTCCATATATTACTTTGACCTTTTGCTGTGGGTTAGAAGTGTTGCTTCTAGTAGATTGGTTAATAAGTCCAGATTCGAGCTCAAGCTTTATTGTACCACTTTTTGGAGAGGAGATATTTAGTGATAGAAGAAGGCAAAATTAACATTTCTTTCTTTTAATTGACATAACATTTAGCGCCATAAAGTACTATTTATAAACTTCTTAGTGGTCATGACTGGAAGATGATCTGCTTCTCATCCCTGCCCCTCAGCCTGAGTATTTCATTATGTTATTGATCACCAGGATTAAGATTTCTGTTCTAAAGTAGGTTTTAGGAGACTTCTTAACTAAAATGGTATTACCATAAGCTTCTTGCTTAAACTATTGGCAATGTACATTGCTTATTTGTTGGTTAACTTGATGGAAAGCTAATCTCCTGACCAAATTCACTTACTGAACATTGTACTTACAGTGGTCTTTTAACACAGGATTCATTTATGAGGTAGTCTGGTCGAAAAGATGAATTGTTTTTCAGGGAATGTTTTTAGTTTTTGAATATGACTACCTATGTAAAGCCTGGGTGAAGTTAATCATTCCTGACTACAGTTTGAACTTCTTATTGTGTAAATATGCAAAGTCTACTTGGTGGGATGTGGGTGTGTGGGTGTGTGGGTGTGTGGACGCATCAAATACACACATATTGTTTGTTTTTAGGTCCGTTCTTCCGATGTGTCGTGGTCTGATACTAGGAGGACCCTCCGGAAAGATCACCGCTGGGAATCTGGGTCCTTATTGGAAAGAGAGGAGAAAGAGAAGCTTTTCAATGAACACATCGAAGCACTTACCAAGAAGAAAAGGGAGCACTTCAGGCAGCTTCTGGATGAAACGTCCGCGGTGAGAGGCCTGTCTTTCTTTTCTGGAATCTCCATTTATAATTTGATGACAGAAAATTCTGACACAATTTTTAGTGTCTTGGTCAGACCCATTATTTGAATCCTTAGATTTTATAACATTCTCTTCTGATCCCCCCCTCCCCCTTTTAAACATGTTACTGTGCTCTCCTCACTTGTCAGGAATTAGTTCTTTTTGCAGCTTCCAAATGTGTAGCTGCTTCTCTGGTGACTAGAATGCCCTTAGCTGTGCCTTACCAGTGGGTTTTCCTCCTTCCCTCCGTTTGCAGTGTGGTGCTGTAGCCCCTCATCTGGCAGTTTGTACGCTTTGTTATCCAGGTTTTGTTCCTATTTATCTGCTCTTTTTGGTGATGGTTTCTACAGAAGTTATGATGTTTGCCCATGTAAATACAGGGTTTGCAGGTGATTGTCTTAGGCCACCTTGAAAGTATGGCCATGAAAATAACTCTTGTGGCAAGCCAGCAAAAAGAAATTGCATTAAAGCTGCTCCCTGTCCCTAACTAGTCCAGTTACGCTTGGGCATTACCAGAGATTGCAGGTCAGTGTGTAATATTATGTACCATATGTACTGCAGTTTGACTCCATGAATAAAAGGGAATTGTAGTTATGTTTTCTTTTCACTTGTTTTTTTCAAAGATTACCTTAACATCCACATGGAAAGAAGTGAAAAAAATAATTAAGGAAGATCCTCGGTGCATTAAGTTTTCCTCCAGTGACAGGGTAAGAGGATTTGGGATATCCCCTTATGACACTTGGGTTTGCATGGAACTAATTATATAGCTCAGATTGGCCTCCGGGTAAACCTCCTGCCTTAGCCTATAGAGTGCTGAGGCTGCAGACGTGCACTATTACACCCTGAGGTTTATAAATGCTGATGGGTCATAATCATGTCATTAGTAGCTTGACCAGATATGAAATTGATTTTTACCAAACATGATTTTAGGTGAATTACATTATGAAATATAAACCAGGACTTTAAGTACATTTTATTTATTTATTTGTTTTTTGAGACAGAATTCCTTTGTAAATTCCCTGACTCTCCTGGAATTCACTTTTTAGACCAGGCTGGCTTCGAACTCATAGAAATCCACCTGCCTCTGCCTTCCTAGTTGTGGGATTAAAAGTGTGCACCACCACAACTGGCTTTTAAGTACATGTCTTAAAAGATTGTGTTCCCGGGCTGGAGGAGGTTAAGAGCCTGACTGCTCTTCCAGAGGTCCTGAGTTCAATTCCCAGCACCCACATGGTGGCTCACAACCACCTGTAATGAGATCTGGCACCCTCTTCTGTGTACATAATAAATAAATAAATCTTTAAAAAAAAATGTGTTCCATACATTAACAAGAAAGCGGTAATCTAAAGCTTAAGTTTGTGTTTACGGATCTTACCAATTGAATGAAACTACAGCCAGTTTCTGCTAGGTGGACATTGGGCTGGCAGTTGGTACTAAGGTATGGAAGGACCTTCCTATTAAGTCACACTGGCAAACAGTGTGAGGTCCTAAGTTCTTGTAGAGGAGCCTCTACAGCAGCAGAGTCTCCATTGCATGAGATTTTAACAGCAGAGCCCAGTTCTTGCTTCTGTATAGGAAGCAAGCCCATCTAATGTCTGATACAGGGAATAATACAAAAAAATAGTTTCCTGGAAAACACCATTCTGTCCCTTTGGCTATCCTTGTTGTCTTGTCACTGATTGGGATCTCTTGGTCTGACATTGAGAAGCCCAAAGACTAAATTTCTCAAACTCTAGTAAGTTGAATTT
>CABHPH010155002.1:0-32713 GCA_902168325.1 Peromyscus nudipes | reverse complement strand
CAAGTTCAACAGGTCTCTATCCTATGCATTTTATCTTCTATTGACCATTAGAATATATAATTCTACAAACAGGGAAATGTCCACTCATCCCAGAGGGACTATTGGCAATTAATGGCTTCTGGAGGAGAGAGTCTCATTTTCTGCAGTGGTGTAGAAGCTGAAAAGTAGTCCATGGTCTGGTAAGTAATCTCCCACCCATGCTCATGCAAACACCCTGGATCACACACAAAGAAGATATGAAGGTAGGAGGCCAGGGCGACCTTACTGGTAAGAAGGACTGGGAAAAGAGAGGGAGAGTCATAGGGGTGAAAATGGCTAAAAGACACAATATAAATGGATGGAGCTGTGAAAGAATAGCTGTTAAAAATAGAAAAAAAACATGGAAATATTCTTACAACAATTTTCACTTGATACATGTATATTAGTTATTAATAATTAGGCTTTTCTTTATCTGGCATTGGCAGGGGGGATACTCCTCATGGAGGCAGTATGACATGTTATAAGTTTATGAAATTCTTGCTCTTACATTATTATAGAAATTTAACTTTTTAATATTTTTAAAAACCTTGTGTTTCTAAGCACTCTCCAGAAGGATAGTGTTTTCTCTAGAAAACGTTGTTTTGTTGGATTATAAGACAAATTTTTAAAGCATGAGCAGAGTAAATAAGCTTAAGAATAATGCAGAAAACTATGACTAGGAAATAAAGATGTCTGCACAGTGAACAGTTGTTTATTGTATTTGGCAATGTGTGTTGAATTTCTTATTTCAGAGAAAACAATATTGTTCTATCTATAATATTGTGTAGAACAGTTTGGGTTTCTGCTCTAAAACATGATTTGTAATGATGAAATGAAAAACAACCTCCATTAGCAGTAGTGATTTGATAACTACACATTTACTTTAATTTTCACTTTTTTCTTCTTAAAATGAATTAACAATTTGATAGTTTGTTCCAGGGTTACTGTGTAAAATTATGAGCCAAAATGGTTATGGTACAAATGGAAGAAAGCAGAGTTTATGGCCTTTTCAAACACTTAAAGTAGTTTCTAAATTAGACTGTGAATTCTACCTCTGAAATGAGCCTTCACATCGTGGTTCCTTTCTACAGCATACATTCTGTGGTTCAACTGCGTATATAAAAGCACAGGGCAGGACTATTCACCTATTCACTTCCAACAAACACAGACACTAAGTAAGTGATATTCCCAAAAGTAGCTTGAGAAACACACACACACACACACACACACACACACACACACCAGAGAGAGAGAGAGAGAGAGAGAGAGAGAGAGAGAGAGAGAGAGAAACAGATACAGAGAGAGTCAGAGACAGAGAGACAGGGAGACAGAGAGACAGAGAGAGAAGACAGGGAGACAGAGAGAGAAGACAGGGAGACAGAGACAGAGACTGAGAGAGACAGAGGGAAGGATTTATTTATTTATTTATTTATTTATTTATTTATTTATTTATTCATTTTTCTTTATTAAGAAATTTTCTACTCACTCCACATACCATCCACAGATTCCCCCTCCTGTCCCCTCCCCCCCAGCCCTCCCTACATCCCCCAAATTGAGGGATGTAGGGAGTCAGCAGAGCCCAGCACACCGAGCCTAGGCAGGTCCAAGCTCCTTCCCACTGCACCAAGGCTGTGCAAGGTGTCACACCACAGGCACCGGATTCCCAGAAGCTTGCCCATGCCCCAGGGACAGATCCCGATCCCCCTGCCCGGGTGCTCCCCAAACAGTTTGAGCCAAACAACTGTCTTCTGTATCCAGAGAGCCTAGTCCAGTCCCATGGGGGCTCCGCAGTCACCAGACCACAGTTCATGGGCTTCCACTAGACTGGCCCATCATGATCTTGAAGTCCTCTGCCTGCAGAATGAGGGAGTGATTTATCGACTTCTGTACACAGTCTCTGCAAAGTCAGAGAAGGAGCCTGAGGGACAATAGGCCCAGAGCTCACTGCTTCTTTGTGTTGGCCTATTCTATTTTTCTGTCAGTCATCCTGGCTTTCATGTCGGGTGCCTATTGATTCAGACTGTGACTTCTTCCTGTAGTGTGAATACTGTGTTGGAGAATTTGTGGTCATAGTTTTACAACTCTGGGTTCTCAAGAAAGTGGTTCTGGATAAATGAACACATGCTCAGGAACAGAGAGCAGTAGAGAGATATGTAGTGGAATGGAATTTGGGGGATGGGAGGCCCTCTCTCCAGTGTGAGTGAACAAGATGAGGGTTTCCAGGGGAAGAAAAGGATGCCGGGTAGAAAAATAACAGGTATCTACTTTCAGGGGAGGTATCCTTTGGAGATGTTCACCAGTTCACTGCCTCGTGTGGATTGCTGAGAGTTTCAGAAATTGGTGCTGGAATTGGAGCCTGTATCAGATAACCTTTACTTTCAAGTTTACTTAGTTTACTCTTAACAGTGACTGATGTTCTGGGTTAAATTGGGTCTCCCTCTGCTATTGATCTTCAGGAACTGTAAACATGGAGATGACTTGAAGATAATCAATTTAAAATGTAGTCATTAAGGTAGGTCTTCATCTTGTATGCCTGGGGTTCATATATGAGAGGTAAATTTGGAAACTGCTAAGCACAGAGGGAAGAGTATGACAAAGCTAGATGGCCATTCATGAGCGAGTCCTGGAACAGAACCCCCCTGCATTGTCATCCCTGGGAATCAACCTTGTTGGACTTCTGGCTTCAGAACTCTGAGGCAACACTAGGTGGCATTTTGTTATGAATATGGCTCTGGGCAGCTCTTCCTACAGTTGGAGTGTCACACAGTGAATCATGACATCTGTTTTCTGGTTTTCCTCCTCTTCTTTCTCTTCCTTCTCCTGCTCTCCTAAGGTCCTGATAGCTACAGAGAAGAGAAGGCATGTGTCCTTCAGTCTTTTTGCACAGTTTAAATAGTTTTTTAAACTATTAATTTCTCTCTATATAAAGAGCTCAAATCACTGGTGGATGGTTTATTAAAGAAGAAAATAAATCACTGGTATTATAGACTGATTCAGAGGGTTTTAATTAAAACTTTATGCAGTTGAGAACAGAACATCTTCAGAAGGGAGGGTTGCTAAGGAGGCTAGTGACACATAACCTGCATTTTGAATGTCACCTCTCAGTTCACTGTGTGTCCTTGGTTCCTCCAATCCTGATACATCCCAGCTGCTGCGTCTATGAAGCAGGAGATCTTAAGAACTGTCTTGGGGTTAATTGAATTAATACTTACAAAATGTCCGTAAGAGAGAATGGGCATAACAAGTCTCTCTGGTAGCCTGGCTTGTGTTCCTAATTTACCTTTGATTCCCTCATCCTCGACTGTCTGGTGGAACACTGTTGTGAACGTTCCCACATGAAGCAAAATGTAGATCATCATGTACTCTATTTCTCTATTTCCAACCAGCACCACTGCTGCCCCAGCTTGAGAAATCAGCATTTAAAGGGCTCTCCTATACATAGAAGGTGTGTATTCACAGGGTTGTTCATTGTCTCTCAAGGCTAAGAAATGCATGGATCTGTTTCTCTCTTGGCTCAAACTCTTATGCAAACATCTCAGAAATTAACTAACGGTGGGATTACCCAGAAAGCATAGTGCAGTCGTCTTCTCTCTGCCTCATTTATTCACGAACACAGCTTTGACAGTATTTTAGGTCCTTTATCTTTAATGCCTGGGCACTGCTAGGATGAATGCCCTTTGTACAGGCAGCGCACCTGGGAAATGCTGCTGGAGGCTCCCTAATGAAAGCCAGGCATAGAACAAAAGGCAAGCTGTGAGGTCTTCCGGCTGTGTTTGTGATGATAATGCTGAGAAGACTGCTCATACCTGAGCACACCTTTTTAACAACCTGCTCCAACATATGTTTCTCACTTCCAACCCTTGCTGGATCAGTGGGACAATATTTAATGGTAACCTTGCAGGCGGATAGATGATCTCAGTGGTGTAATCGCCAGGGCAGTAATTTACAGCTTATGTACTGGTGTAAGTCAGGCTGAGAGTGGCTTTGTTGTCTTTGGAAACTTTGCTGAGTTTTCAAGGTCATAATCACAAACATCTTGTGCAGGTTGTTCATAATAATTTGAAAATTCTTCTTGTGCTTTGTCTGAAGATGAACTGCCAATAAAATTTAGTCATTTACAATATTTTTGCGATGTCTCCCAAATGTTTGTGGAATTCAACTTGTATCAGTGGCCACTGTTACTTTGTTTATGTTCACACATCTGTAAATATTTTAAAGTAAATATTTTGCTAATTTTGTGGGAGACTGATTTTAAATATTTTATACAGTTTTTCATTTGTTTGTTTGTTTGTTTGTTTTGTTTTTGTTTTTTGAGACAGGGTTTCTCTGTTTTAACAGTCCTGGCTGTCCTGAAAGCAAATTTGCACTTTTAATTCAGTCTTTTCCTCATCCCATAAGTGGACCGAGTCAACTTAAATAGTAGCCTGGCAATTACGGCAATCTGCAGATATGGAGGTTTGCCCTTGAGTCACTGACATAAAGTGACTTTATGTAGAACGGCACACCTATACCTTGCATATGGATCCAGACAC
The DNA here is from genome assembly GCA_902168325.1 of Peromyscus nudipes. Classification (NCBI taxonomy): domain Eukaryota; kingdom Metazoa; phylum Chordata; class Mammalia; order Rodentia; family Cricetidae; genus Peromyscus; species Peromyscus nudipes. Next base: position 28,163 of record CABHPH010155002.1, on the reverse strand, counting down.
TGCATGCTGTTTGCTTTGAAATCTAGCTCCACAGGGGTCCATGTGATCTGGGACAAGAAATATTCCACGAACACCAGGAGGAAGGAGGAGATTTTCATTGTACCATTTATTCCTTCAATTTCATGTAAACTTACATATTTTATGCTTTATATAGAATTATGACTAACAAATCGTTCTTCAGAAGTACACATATTTCTGATCCTTCTAGTCTGTAAATAGGACATTTTTAAAGGCATTCTCACTCATCATTTGTTTTCCTAAAATTTTCCATTTCACTGTATATTTTTCATTCCCAGGAAGCTTTTTGCAGCTTCTATGCTGAGCCTCACTACTACATTTCCAGCTGCTTCTTAAACAGTCCACGCACTACACAGGCAGCAAAATCAATACCATTTTAGTTCTTTCTACCAACCAAGCCCTCTACAAGGCTCTGCAATGTTATGAGAAATCAGGCTTGACCCTTATCTTCTGGGGATCTATCATAATCACATATAAATGGCTTTAATAAGGCACGGTGTAATCATGACTAATGAGTGAAAATAAGCATCCTGGGTTTGGAGGGGGCTGGATCATGGCTTCTCCTAGGTGGGGGCAGGGAAACATAGGGAAAGTGTGGGAGTATCGATGTGCTTTCACATAGGAATAAAGCTGAAAAGCACTGCTCCAGGAGCAGAGAGGGCAGTGAGGACTCTAGCTGCTGCAGAGACCTGGATCAGTCAGGGTGAGGCTGGGATGTGAGTAGGGCAACTATTGGTGAGATGGGAAAGGCTGCCCAGTCTCTCCTGCAGGGAGTTTTTCTTGCCAGATAGGAGAGAGAGCTAGGGTACTCCATTTGGAATGCAGTGGGAAGGCATGGGATGTGAGATGGTAAATTGTCACTGTCAGCTTGAACGGGTTAAGACACAGGGAGATTAATACTTACTTGTTTGTGAGACTACTTGCAGGGACCCTTACATCTTGAGAGTTTTGAGCTAATATATGGATTAATCTCTTGATTCATAACGCAAATAGACAATGAAAGGTGTCAGAAATAGAAAACGAGGGTCATGTTCTTGATGTTCTATATCCTGCCTTCTTCCATGTTTATATTTCTTTTGCTCTGTTTCTTGTCTACTGTGAGGGCAGGAAGGTGCTCTACAATGTTATCCCATTGCCATGGTGTTCTGACAAAGCACACGGTGCCAGATATGGTCTGAGCCTCAAATCTGAATCCCTGAGCCCAAGTAACCATTTCCTTATGAAAGTTGTCCTGGCTAGTGTTTGGGCCACCATGACATAAAAGTCACTAATGCAAATAATAAAGTAAGTGTGTGTGTCATGAGGAAGACACCTGTGAAACAGGGTAAGGTGGCCTATTAGTTACATTTCTGTTACCGTGATAAAGCAATGACCAAGGCAATGTCTAGTTTTCAGAATGATAAGAGTCTGCTATGACAGAAGTATAGAGGTAGCAGGAAGCTGAGAGCTCAAATCTTCAACCACACACATGAAGCAGAGAGGAAGAACTAAAAGCGGCTTATGGTTTAAACTCTAAAAGCCCACTCACAGTGATATATTTATTCCAATAATGTCAAGCCCCCTAAACCTCCCCCAGACAGTGCCACCAACTGGGGACAAGTGTTCAATATCTGACCCTGTTGTGGACATTCTCATTCAAACTATTACCCATGGATTTCAGAGAGATAATGGGCAGAGTAACTAGCCGGTGGTCATGACTGAGACATCTTTGAAGGAATACACACACACACACACTCACACACACATATACACACAAACACACACACACACACACACCAGAGAGAGAGAGAGAGAGAGAGAGAGAGAGAGAGAGAGAAAGAGCTTAGATGCAGGTAGTTTATTTTTTTCCATATTTTCCCCAACACAGACTCTCTTTTGATTTTTGATAATAGTCATCATAACAGCTATGACATGATAGGTCACTGTGGTTTTGTTCTGCATTTCTCTCATGATTAGTAATGTTTTCATACACTTGTCCATTTGTGTATTTTTTAAAAATTCCTGTTTAGTTCCCTTGCTGATTTTTGATTAAGGTTGTTTATTTGCCATTAAATATTAATTCTTTCTGTATTTTGAGCATTATCTCCTTGTAAGATATATAGTTTACAAGTAATTGATCTCATTTTAAGTTGTTGTAATTTGGTTTATTGTCTTCTTAGTCATGTGGGACCTTTTCATTTAATCCTATTTGTTTATCTAAAAAGAACTAGTGTCTTGATCAGTGCTAAGAGGTATTTTCCTCTGTTTTCTTCCAAAAGCAAATGGTTCCGTGACTTAGGTGTAAATGATCCATTTTGAGATGACTCTGCACACGTGCGGATTTGGTCTCTAGTGTTGATCTCAGTGTCTTTAGCAGGATAACTTTGAGCTATAATTTGAAATTGGCAAATGTAATCTCCAGCTTTCTTCCTCTTTTTCAGCTTGCTTTAGCTCTTCAGTTCTTTGGCAGTTCCATATGATTTTTAGGTTGTTTTTATTTTTGTGAGCACACCACCAATGTTTCCAATAGAGACTTACTGAACGATTGCTTGCCGCACTACCGTTATTTTAACAACGCTAGCTATAGTTTAGGGTTCTGTATAGATAGTACGGTGCTTTCTGTAAACAGAGAACATTTTCGTTTCGCCTTTTCAATTTGAATGCCTTTTGCTAATATTGTCTTGCCTAGTTGAATTGGCTTTCAATACCATGTTGAACAAAAGTAGGGAGAGTACACCTACTTACCATGTTTCCACTCTTAGGAAGAAAGCCTTCAACTTTCACCATGAAGCATGATGTTGACTGTGGGCTTGTCTTACGTTTGCCTATATTACTCTGAGAAACCTGCCCTTTTGATACCTATTATGGTAAGAATTTTTTTTTTTTGAGATAGGGTTTCTGTGAAGCTTTGGAGCCTATTCTAGAACTTGTTCTGTAGACCAGGCTGGCCTTGAACTCATAGAGATCCACCTGCCTCTGCCTCTTGAGTGCTGGGATTAAAGGCATGTGCCACCACCCCCGGTTTATGGTAAGAATTTTTAATCATAAAAATATATTGAATTTTTGTCCACTGCTTCTTCCTCATCATGAGATGATTGTATAGATTTTGTCCTTTATTCTTTTGATGAGGTATATCATATGCATTAATTTTGCATACTGAGCCATCCTAAACCCAAGAGATAAATCCCACTTTGTCATAGTGCATGACTCTTTAAATGTGTTCATGAATTTGGTTCACTGCTATTTTGTTGAGTGTTTTTATGTCTGTATTCATCAGAGGGATGGCCTATACATTTCTTACTTGCTGTGTACACTTGTATGGCCTGGATACTATAAACTGAGTTTGGAAGTGTTCCTTCCTTTGCACATTTTTGGGAAACATATGAAAAGCATTGATATTAATTCTTGAAATATTTGGAAGTATTCAATAGTGAAACCATCTGGTTTGGGGCTTTTTTCACTGGAAGATAATTTTTAAATTATTTCTTAAAAGATTTACTTTAGATTTAATTGTGTGTGTGTGTGTGTGTGTGTGTGTGTGTATGTGTATGTGTATGTGTGTGCACTCATGTGTATGAGTACAAGTGCCTTTGGAGGCCAGAGGCTTGTGTCCCTTAGGTCTTGAGTTATAAGTCATTGTGAGCCATCCTACGTGGGATCTGAGAACTGATTTTGGGTCCTTTGGGAGAATAATTGTAACTTTTAACTACTGAGCTATATATCTACCTCCTCCCATTGATCTTTTGTTATTGATTCAGTTTCCTTCCACATTACTATTTTATTCAGATTTTCTATTTCTCCGTCATTAGGTATTGGTAGGTTGCACGTTTCTAGGAATTTCTTGTTTTCCCAGGCTAGATAATATTCTCTAATTGTTCCTAGTAGTCTCTATGATCCTTTGTATTTCTGTTATGTTGGTTTAAGGCCTCTTCTTTCATTTCTGCTTTTATAATTTGTCTCCTTTCATTTTCATTGTCTAGTGGAGGATTTGTTTATCCTTGGATAGCTGAGCTTGGGACTTTCAAGTTGTTTTCTCATTTCTGTTCCAGTGCTGGCTGCTTTGGTGTGTGTGACCTCCCACCTGCTCCCTCAGAGCTGCACTGGCCCTGCCTTTCCTTCTTCACAGAGCCGTTTGCTGGAAGCCCCCTCTCTGTGCTGCCTCTGCCGTATCCCAGAAGTTCTGCTATGCTGTGCTTCTATTTCATTATTTTAAAGATATTTTATAGTTTCTCTTTTGATTTCTTACTAATCAGTGGCTCAGAAATAAATATATATATGCACATATATCTATGAATATATAGGAAAGTGATATATATATATATATGAATTTTCCTCATATTCATGAATTTTCCAGTTTTATTCTCAATAATTTCGAGTTTTATGTTATTATGGTCAGCAAAGATAGATAGTTGGTGTAATTTTAATGTCCTTAAAGTTTTCACTTATTTTTTGGCCTAACGTGTGGTCTATCCTGTATGATGCTCTGTGTGCTTGAGAATGATGAGTAAGCAGCTGCAATTGACTGTAGTTTCTGAATATATTTGCTTGGTGTAGTTCATCTGAACAGGAGCTCAAGGCCAGCATTTCTTCTCGACTTTCTGTTTAGAGTTGAAAATGGGATTGAAGTCTTCTATCAGGATTGTTTTGCTATCTATTCATTTGTCCCTATTTCGTAACATACTTAGGAGCCTGGAAGTTCAGGGCACCCATATTTCTAACTATGCCTTATCTATATATGGTCTGTGTATATGTAATTGCAGTTGTAGCCATAGTCTCGTGATGTGATCAGTTGGCTCTTTTATGATAACCTTTGTTGCTTTCTGCAGTTTTTGAGTTAAAGGCCACTGGTCTAGTAGAAGTGTTGCTATTTCGTCCTGGTTTTGTTTGCCATCCTTGTCTCTTCACTTTCAGACCATTATGCACTTCAAACTAAAATGACTCTCATATGATAGACACGAGTGGTATGTTTGTGTTTTTGTTCTGCCACATGCGACTTTGATGAGAGAATTAAGTTTGTTTATATAGGATGTGACTATTAACAAATAATGGCATACAGTTGATGTTTTGTTAATGGTTTTGTTTTATAGTTTTGTTTTTTCCCTTCTTCCCCTTGTTTTATTTTTCTTGGTGGTCTGATGACTTTCTTAAGTGGTATGCATCGCCTTGTGGCTGCCATGGAATTTACATGAAATATGCTGCAGTTACAAGAGGCTAATTTGGGCTGATGGCAAATTAACTTCCATTACACATAAAAACTACATTTTGACTTCTCCTCCTTCACCACATTTTAGTTATTAGTGCCTCAGTGTGCTGTTTTTATAATTGTGCTACCATTAACAATTTGTTGTGGTAATAGTTATTTTTAATAACATTCCTGTTTTCATGTTACTAATTAGTATCCCTTTGTTTCAACTGGAAAAAATATATCCCCTTGTTTTTTGAAGGAGAGCTCTGCTCAGAGGTTTTTCTTCTTGGGAGATCCCTTTCCTATTTAACACCTTCAGGAAGCCATCTCATTTTCCTGACTTGCTGAAATGTCTCTGCCAATCACACGCAGCTCCCCTTATAAGACATATTTCTTTTGCCACATTCACAAATAAAACAACAAAATTCTGTCATTGTCATGGATTTTGTTTTTGTCAGTTTAATCATGAGGCCTTTTTAGTGTCTTGCTATGGTAGCTAAATGCCCTTTTAGGGACTTAGAACCTCAAATACTTTGGTAGCTGCAGTGCTCACAGGATTTGGAGTGTATTAAGCCATTGTTTCTTGAATCAGCTTTATATCATCCTCTCTATGTTTTTCTTCTGGAACCCACACAATCATATATTATTTCTCTTTATGGCATCCTGAAAATCCTCATTCCTTCCATTCAGCATGATGTACAGCTATAGAAACCAGTCTTCATTACATTCTTTTCTTTTTTGGTCCATTGAAAGAAGGAACTGAAGTATAAAACTCTCTTGGGGCTGACTATTCAGCCTCAGGGTTGGGTAATGTAGGTAAAGTGAGACTGTGGGTTTTTTTTTTTTTTTGTCTTCCTCATATGTCTGTTTGGAGATTTTTGTTTTTGCTCTAGAAGTGTATTGCTGCTTTTCCACAGGATTCCATGGACATTTGCCAACATCCATGCATGTTAGAAGATGATGGCAGAACATTCCTGTCTCATCTTTTGCTGGTGTCACTCCTGAACTCTCGGATTTTTAAGGCTCACTCTGAATGCATGGATGGCAAGGGTGGAAGCAGAGACGTGCAGTATGACAGGGCTATAATAACCGAAGGGAGAAATGATGTGGACTGGAAGCATGGTGGCAGTAGTGGACAAGTTTAAATTAAAATGCATTTGGGGAGGGAATTGTCAGAATTTTCCATGAATTAGGTATTTGATGTGGAGAAATAAAGGTCATATTAATGACTATAAAAATCTTAGACCTGAGCAACAGAAATAATGGAATTTCCATTTAGAAGGATGGGCCGGGGAACCACAGATCCAGTGACATGGGATGTAGCAAATCAAAGCTTTATTTTATTAGATGTCTCCCCGTGAGTAATGCAAGGCATATGTGGCAGAGGCAATCGGAAGCAGGAGTCTGGCATCAGGGAGGGAAGTCCTGTATAGAAATATACATGCTGGAGTCTGCAAAGTCTAAATGGTTTTTCATATGGTATCATCTGTAGGGTGAACAAAAATCAGATAAGGTCCGTCTGGGGGTTAGGCTGGAGTTGTTGTACATGTAGAACTGGGCTGACGAAAAGGAAGACGAAAGTGGCACTTTCTGAGGAAGATAGCCCTTGTGAAAGGAAAAGAGCAAAGCAGCTTTAATGCTAGCAGAGGACAGATCCCAAGAAACAGAGTATGACAAGCTGTGTTTGACGGAGCTGATACGGCAAGGAGCAATGTGGACCTCAGCTTATTTCTGGACAACTCCAGGGGTGTTCAGGGCCTTTCTAATTAAGCTCCAAACACACCGTGGCTTGGTAGGCTTGATAATGTAATCCTCAGGGCATTTTGTTTCGCATTCAAGTTTCAGTGCTTCCCCTCTAACCTAGAACAAGTAATAAGTGATTACAGGCAGGTTCTCTTAAGCAGGTGCCTTTTTAGATGCCAGGAAGATAACCGCTTATTTTCTTCTAAACAGCTCCCGGGCTGCGCTCACTCTCGGTGTTCTCTCCCAGCCGTTTCTGTGTTCTATGAAGCTGAGGTTGAATACATTTTTCTTTCTATTTACCTGAACTCTATCTCGTGGCCCATTTTTTCCTGTCAGGTCCTCTGCCAATATGGAGAGCAATCAATCACCATCACCTTCATAAAAATGCCCTTTGTGTACTCGAAACTAGTAATCAGATCACCTCTTAACTTGCTCTTCTGTAGGATAAACAACACTGCTGCCTTTCATCTTCACTTAAAGGCCCTATTTTTACCCTCTTCATGTGTATGAAGATAGCATATTAAGTAAGTATAGTCTCCTCTAGGCCTGTTGCCCTCAATCCTTACAGACACATTTTTATCATATTTATAACCTATGATAACGTCTTTACTTATGAGAGGCAAATGAATGAATTTCTTCCAATCTTAGATTTTATCAACCTGACCTCAGTGGTGTGCACATACCAGCAGTGAGGGGTGCCTGCCCGCATGTGCCTTTGTGTTCATGTAGGAGTGTCTGTGAGTGCATTTACAAATCGCTGTGAGTACCTTCTTTGTGTCTCCGTGTGTATGTCTGCCTATGTGTGTGAATGTGTCCGTGTGTGGGTGTGTGAACATGAACTGATGTGTATGTGTCTGTCTGCATAGATGCTTACAGAAACGATAAGTGCCCCTGGTTCAGGACTAGCACAAAGCGATCGCTTCATCTCTTTAGGCCTCTTTCCAGGCAATATGGACATTCAGCTTCTGTCACCTATTAGCGAGATTCCATATTTCAGCATATCTGTATGCCCTTGAAGCGTTGGTAGGATTTGCTTTTCTTCTAAAGCAGGTAATAAGGTGGATTTTCATACAAGGAATTGGCTTTCCATCACTGCTGTTCACTTTTGTCCTAATCTCAAATGTACCACATCCATTGTGTAAGTATGAAACTCAGAGCATGGGAAAGAGTGACAGACAGAGGGAGAAACAATTTGAGAGGGACATATTCCAGGTCACAACACATAGATGGCAGGTACTATATAAATAGGATGGTACTTAGTAGGATACAGACTACAGCCCTATTGAGCAGGGATCTGCCATGCTTCAATCTTTTGTTGATTGCAGAAGGTGTTTTAGCTGGCTGGGATTTTACAGTTTTTATGTCTTGTGACGTTAAGAGCCCTTCATACATTTAATTCAGCTTTAGCCACTTATCTTGACTAAACAAGTAATCAAGAAATCAACTTCTTGGGATTACAAACTGTTTGTCTTTAGTTGTCCTGCTTGTAAACGGGACATCCTGTAGCTGAGTTGGCAAGGCACTTTGACATAATGTAAACACAGGAAACTCCGCAGTGCAGTGGCGTACTTGTGGATATTCGTGCAGGATAGAAAACTAAAGCACTTTACAAAGGTTTATGAATGTTTGACAGTATCAGATGCCCTAATTTTATTTGTGTCTGCAGTCACTCGTGTGCTGATCCTATTTGATAATCTGGAGGCTTACTTTTTCTCAAAGGTTGGGGCTGCAAATAAAAGAAACACTAGCTTGTAATGTCTATTGATCCTCAGTTCATAATAATGCCTTTGCTACTGTGGAGGGCCATTGCTTATCCTGTCTACCATGGTTTGCTTTTAGTCTTAGCTACAAAGGCTTTTAAATGGGCAGGTAGAAATGTTCTCTGGAATGTTTGCTCTTCCAAGTGGTTTGAATTTAACAACCAAGAATATGTTAAACCGAAATCATGCTTTAAACCCACAAATACAAGAAAGACCAAACACAGGTCCTCTTCTTGCCTCGCACCTGCTGATTGGAAGGTCTGCACACAGCAGGGAGGTATAAATGAAATGTATTACAAGATAAGCCTTCCAAAAGACCAGGAAGGCAAAAGCTCTTTCTCTAGGAGGTGGTGTTTTCCACAGGGTAAGTAAGGTAGGCTGCCTGGACCTGGTGGAGCTTGAAGCTGACAAGCAGCAGAGAATACAGTGGTGAGCAAATGGTCACTGGAAATTAAAAAAAAAAAAAATAAAAATCAGTGACCTTACAGGAAGCCTTTGTGCTGTTTAAGAATTTACTGACCCACAGGCAGTCACTGCACACAAACGCCCAACTTCTTCTGGGAATTCTATGCCAAGGATTGCCTGCAGCCTCTGTCCTTTACTTCTTTCTCAAAGCGGCCAGGTTCCACAGCAAGAACCCAAGGGCTTTGTCCCCCAGGGATGGCGTGGGACTAGCCTCTCTGCCGGAGCTGCCTCCGTACTGCTGTTTGCTTGCAAACATTTAGTTACCAGGAAATGTGGAGTCAGCTCTGCTCCTGCTCCACTTAATTTTCATCACCCCATGCAGTGGATTTTTCTCTTCTGCTGCCCCAGCTGTTCCCGCTTTTCCCAGGGTGGCAGCATCCGCCCCAGCTGCAATCTGTGCTTCCAACAAAGTTCCTTAGTTGCCTACTTGACCTTAGCTGCCCTGCTTGGAGTTTTCATTTCCTGACGATTCCAAACCAACATTAAAAACACTGTGGTAGCAGCTGCAGCGATAGCAACTGACAACAGCATTAATGGAGACAGTGGAAGGGTGTTGATGCAGGAGCATGCGCTGGGTTCAAATGCTGCATGCACTCCTGCAACCCAAGGCTCGTCACTTAACTTGTCAGAGCTTTGGTGTCTTTGATCAAAAGCTTGCTAATCTGTTGTAGGAATTATAAAAAGTGACATGTAAAACTCTATATGGTCGATTCTTCCTAGGGTCAATTTTCAGTTCTGCTTCCTTTTAGAAGGCATAAGCGACTTTCCCAGGTTAGTATGCAAATATGCAGGACAAGTAGCAGCCCCACCTTCTGCACATTGCATGGGGACTGAGCAGGAGAAGAATTAGAGGCTATCCAGGTCATACATGAAATTGGAAACCACAAGGCAGGGGACTGATGGATGTATGAATGTGCAAGACAATGGGCTATAGGAACTGACTCCAGAGTGTTCAAGAGTTTATGGAGATGATGCATTTGATCTTGATCTTCAGGATCTGTACTGTTTTAACAGACGAGAAAAGGGCCTCATGAGGGGGAGCAGGACAGAACCAATGTCAGGGGTCGGACATGGAGGTATGGAAGAAGCATGAAGCTACAATTTTGGCGCAGCAGAATGCTTGCTCTACAGTGGTGGAAGAGTTCACTAACAAAAGATATTAGGAGTCCTTGCCAGCTTAGCAGATAAAAGTTTAGAGTGGCCAGTTATTTGTACATTTCAGACAAGCAATGGATGAATTCTCAAAGTAGGTTGCAAATACCACATACATCATATTTACATTAAAGCATTTTTGTGGTTTATCTGAAATTCAAATTTCAAGTGTATCTGGCTGGGCAGCTTCCATTTTATCTGACATTTGTTCAAAACTTAGAAACATCATATCAAACATTCTGAACTTGACCTGCTTCACTGAAAATTTTAAAGACAGGAGTACAGTGATGAACACAGCATTTTCACAGAGATCAATTTGACAATCCAGAAAATGCCAGAATGGTTGACAAACTAAGGAAGGGAAAGAGGAAGGAAAGAGAGGGAGAATATGGGAATGCTGGTTTAGAGGCAGGAAGATTAGCTCTCTTTTAGTTTAAGCCCTTGGTTTCATTGATATAAAAAAAGAAGTCTCCTGTTGGGTTACTGGGAAGAAATATTTATTGTTTCCACCACTTAAAGAATTATGAGATCTAAAGATCTGAAGGAAAGTGTAGCATCTAGCATGTCAGTATCCCTGATGAACATTAATCCAGGCTCCTGGGACTATGAACACGAACACTACAGAACTAGCATCAAGAGCCCATCATATACCTCCAGGGCTGGGGTCACTGTGGTATGCAGTAACAGTGGCTGTCAGTGAGTCCCAGTGATGCATGTGCTTTCTGAAATACTATTGCACCATTTGGACTCACAGCCTAGATAAGGAAGAAGTGTAAACAGCAATGCCCCTCTGGGTTATTCAGCAAAGTCAGAAAAAACCAGAGTCATGCTTTTTATTCAATTTTTAAGGTTTATCTAGTTGCCAATTAAAATTAGTTTTCCACATTCATTGTCTTTTTTGTTTCAATAGTACAAATAAATCTTTTTTTTGCTTGTTTGTTTATTTTAGATAAGGAAATTTCTTTTGTTTTTGTAAACATTTTTACTATTAAAAAAAACCTTTTAACTTTAAATATATCTTGATAGTATTCTTCCCTTCCCCCAAGTCCTTCTAGATCCTCTCCCTACCTACCCAAATTTAAATTCTTTCTCAAAAAATAAAAACCCAATAAAAAACAATCTCCCAAACCAATAAAAAGAAAATAAAACAGGACCCCCTCCAAAAAACTCACCAAACTGTAACCAAATAAAAGAACCCCCACAAAACACTGTGAATGCCTTTATATGTTGGTCAACTACTCCTGAGCATGAGACCTGTCCTGGAATGACTGATATTCCCATTGTCACTCCACTGGAACAAACTGATTTTCCCTCTCCCCACAGGAGTAAGTGACAGTTCAGTTGTTAACTTTTACTCTGGTGGCTAGGTTTTCACTCATTCACTCATTTACTCTTTCATTCATTTTTAAAAATATAAGTAAATAAAATGTTATTGGAGAAAACCAAAACTATCACATTGAAGTTGGGCAAGAGAAACCAACAAAAGAAAAGAATCCAAGAGAAGGCACAAGAGTCAGAGACCCAGTGGTTCACACACTCAGGAGTCCCATAAAAACACTGAACAAGAAGCCGTAATATAAGCACCGAGGCTCTGTTGCAGACCTGTGCAGGTCCTGTGCATGCTGCTCAGTCTCCATGAGTTCATATGAACTTTCCTCATGTCAACATTGAAGGCCTTGTTTTCTTGGAGTCCTCCATCCCTTCTGGCTCTTTGCATAACCTCTTCCATGAGGTTCTCTGAGCTCTGAGGGAAGGGATTTGATGGAGACATCCCATTTAGTGTTCAGTGTTCCAAGGTCTCTCACTTTCTACATAATGTCTGCTGTGGATCTCTGTACTTGTTCATATCTGCTGAAGAAGGAAGTTTCTCTGCTGATAGTTGAATAAGGCACTAATTATATTTTTCTACCTAGGTCTGGGTTACCTTAGTCAGGATGATTTTTTTTCTAGTTTCATCAATTTGCCTGCAAATTTCATGATGCCATTTTTTTTTAACAGCTGAGTAATACTCCATTGTATAAATGTATCACATTTTTTAAATCCATTCTTCTGTTGAGGGGCTTTTACTTTGTTTTAAATTTTTGGCTATTATGAATAAATCAGCAAAGAACATGGTTGAGCAAGTATCTCTGTGATAAGATGAAGTATATTTTGGGTATATGCCAAAGAATGGTGTCCCTGGATCTTGAGGTAGATCAATTCCCGTTGTTCATTTTACATAAGGGGATTTCTAAGGTTATCATTTTGGAAAATTTTTCAACATGGACTTTATCTATTTTTATCTAATTTTATCAAATTAATCACATTGTCTAATTTGCTTAAATGTGGTCTGTTGAAAGCTAATAGTAGTTTATATCTTGCTGCTGTTTTTAACTACTTCCTTAAGCAATTTTATAGAATATTTTGTTGTAAGGCACAAGACTGAGGCAATCCTTCTAGTTCTGAAGTTGATTTTAGAGGATGCTGGTGTATTTGTAAGTGATTTTATCTTTCACTAAAGAAGACATTAAAGTGAGTATTTTCCCAATCCTGTTGAAAATAGTGCCAATCCCAGAGCTTACCTGGGCTTTATTGTATTTAGACATGTAGAAATTAATATCATATGCTCTGATAACAGGTCCAGCTCTGCTGTTGTTCTCAAAACATTTTAATGGGGTATACTAGGTGATATACCTGATAGCAACCTATAAAACATACAAGTGACTCATTTTAGTTGTTGATGATCAAGTTTTTACTTTTCAGTAAATTATTCTTGCCATGTGATACAGAATAAACTTCATGTGTGATGCAGAGAAATGCCATTCTTTCATGACTTCCTTAATCCCCCACAGGTGAGGTTGTTTTCTGAGGTGACATTAAGATATAATGATACAAATGACAGAAAAGACATCTCCATTGAATTCCTAGGGGAAAAGTCATCCAAGGATACCTAATTCACAAGACATCCATGCAGGGGAGTCTATTCTAGAAGAGTAATCATCAGACCCATCAGTTCAGATGTGAAGCGGAGATCATCAAGTCTACTCACAACTGCAGTCATCTCCCTGAGCAGACTGCTGGCCTGGGACATGCTGTTCTCCACACTACTGAACAGCTGAGGTAAGTTGCTTGTGTCTGTGGATTTTTGTGTTCTGAATTCAGAGATTTGGCTACATAGTCCAAAACAGGTTAAACATCTTCATTACAAGAGAAAAGAGCTTTGTGCAACTCCTTGAGACTCTCTTAATTCTAAAGCACATCAAGATGCTCAAAACTATTTTTATTTTTCCATTAGTTAAGGAAGACCTTAAAATGAATGGATGCAGAACACATGAAAACTGAGTGGCTAAACATATTGGCAGAATATTTGCAGATATGTAGTAATCACTTCAGTTTTAATCTTGGCTGAAGCTTTTTCCTTCATGACTAGAATTGCTACATTCTCTATAGAGCCCGAATCTCTGTCTTGTAAATACTGGAGAAAATTCTTGAAAATTATCTGACTGAATTAGAGTTTAGAAAAGTTGGGCCTCTTCCCAAATCCTTTGTCTAACTCTATGGATTCCCCTTTGAGTGATTCTTTAAAAATACTGTTCACTGTTTACACTTCACCTTAGTTTCATTATCTGATACACCTTGAGTTGGCTTTGCCTGCCATTATCAATGCCAGATCTTCCTTCCTGTTACTCTCCACGGCTGCTTCTCCTCACTCCGTTTTCAGAATGATAAATGCCTAAAGCAAGTAAACACGAGAATTCCTCCAGATCCTCATGAAAGTGGGGAAAAAAAGTGGTGAAGTATGGAGAAGTGAAGAGGAGAGGAGGGGAGGAAATGGGAGAGGAGAGGAGAGGAGAGGAGAGGAGAGGAGAGGAAAGGAGAGGAGAGGAGAGGAGAGGAGAGGAGAGGAGAGGAGAGGGAAGGAGAGGGAAGGAGAGGAAAAGAGAGGAAAAGAGAGGAGAGAGAAGGTGAAGGTGAGCTTTTTTGTCCTTAAATGAGAATTCCTTTCTCATTTTGAATGACCAGCTATTGCTGTTTTCATGGCTGCTTGTTCTGTCCCTCTGGTCTAAGTTTCTTTCATTCCCTCAAAATGCAATGATACATATTCTGAAAATGCTCAGCTGTGCTGCTAGACACTAGGTGTACTGGAATAAGCACTAATGCAAAGCTGGTTTGGCTTAGGGGTAAGAAGATCAGCATTTCCTTTCATGTAGAAGAGGTTTCCAAGTCCCACTTTCTAATATCTTCTTATATAATGTGGAATAATTGAGTCTTTTTAAAAATAGACCTAATGCCCTTTGCCTGGAGCTGTCAACCCCCACCCCCTTTTAAAGTAAATTAGTTAGACATTTTTTTTATCTATATCCTATAAGCTAAAGGTTCTTTGGAGAAGCCATGCTGGCATGCACACATATTTTTACCCAGCTTTCACCCTTGGTAGATGAGCCATTAACATTTGCTAAAAGTTATGACTCTGGTGTGCATTTTATATGATTGAAAATTGCATCAGTAAGTTTCTGACAGTCTACCACATGCACTGACTAAAAGGATACTTTCATGAAGAAAATGCATTAAAACCCTGGTTAATCAATGTGAACTAAGATGCCACAAAAGCAGTTTTATTTTCATTCACAGCAACAATGACTCTTCAAAGATAAGCTTCAGTGCATGGTGATTGTGAATGTGGGGCTGAGTTAGGTTGATGGAGACAGTTGTCCAAGCAGACGAGGCTGATGCTTAGACTGGACAGACATAAGTATAGTGGGAAGTGATAGGAAACCTGCTACTGTTAAAACCCAGTAGGAGACAGGATGCATGGAAGAAACCTGCAGGAGACCCGGGGGATGTTTGTAGCATATGGGAAGACAGAGCCGTCCAAGAAAGGTGGCACCCTCGTATGCCAACAGTCTTTCTGCTCAACTTGATATTAAAAATGTGTTAAAAGAGCCTCATATTTTTTAGAATAACCCTCAAAAGTTGAGGAATCTTCTCTTTGGGTTACTCCTTTTTTTAAATGTGGGAAAATATTGTGGTTGCAAATGAATATATAAATATTTTAACACTTTAAAAGCTCCTAGAACCCATTTAAATGATTACTTGTCAAATGAGTGTATTTCTCATCTCTGGATCTCTCTTACAGGCTAAATGAAAGGAAGCCTGTATTAATTCCTTTCCGTGTAAACAGTACCCAAGTGTTTTACTGACTGAAGAATGCAGTGGAATAGACCTGCCAGTTTATCATCATTCCTCCAACTAATGCACAGATTAGAGTCACTGGAACAAAGGTACCGTGTACTGATGTAATTTATTGTCTTTGGCACAAAATGTTGTCTGCCATGTTGTGAAGCGACGTATAACCCTGTATTTTATACCTTCTTGTCATAAAAATTGTGAGCATAAAAATTAAAAAAACAATAGCATTCCATCCAAACACACTCTCTGCCTCCAATAAAAGCAACACAATGCAATCTGAAGTCCTTCCAACAGAGGGCTGTATGTGCTTGATTTAGATCAAGAAAGGGAGAGAAAATGGTTTGGATTTAGGTTGCTATAGTAAATTCTGCATTATACTTAAAATAGAACTGATAAAAATGGAGTCAGTGGAGTTGAACGGGGAAGAAGCATCCTAAGATGAAATGTAAGATTCACTCTTACAAGACAGAATTTTATAAGTCTTTGAATTGATGTTCTTTTGAAAAGAAAAACTATATTTTATCATCTATAAATAAGAAAGTAGGCAAATTGGAGATAATCTGTGCTTTAAACTACTATTAATATTACCTCAATCGGATATATTTTCAAAAAGAAAGGGAGTGATTGCTTGTATTCTCTTTTGGATGCTTTCTATCTTTGATGTTGGAGAATAGTTGGGTGTTATTATAAGCAAATGTATTATGTATATAAAATGCAGCTAAATATTTAATATACAGAATATATGTTTGTGGGCATGAACAATGCAAAACGTTTTTAAGATATTTTACAAAAACAAATGATACTGTTTCCAAAGGTGGAGCACAAAGGCACTAGAACAAGCTAAAATGAAATATATACTTCTTTGTGCTAAGCCAGGTTTGTAATTCTATTTCAGATTGCAGAGGCTTACAATATATCTGTTGCAGTAAAGCAAAAAATAAAAAATAAAAGAAACCCATAAATTACCTCTAGAATGTAGATCTTTGTCTTTCAATTTTAAGGCATGCTTTATTTTATCTGATTTCTTCAGTGGGCTTTGAAATGTTCATTCCATTCTATGAGCAGAAAGCATTTTCAAATTTTGATACTCGTCTTACATGTAGTTAAAAATACTTATTTCATTTAATGCAGACCTAATTTAGTGGCATCAGTAATATTCTACTCAGATAAATCATTTTCAGTTTAGCTATATTTTATAAAATATATGTGCCTAAATTTCTAAACTGATCCCTTTAAGACAAACTCTAGATCCTATTTTAGACACTGGCCTCATTATAAATGCTTTTATTTCTACAAAAGTATTTCCTTATGAATCCCCTTGAATATAATGCAGATTACAAAGTACTATTCTGGATAAATCACTAACAATTAGACTATGTATACATATATAATAATCTTATACTAATATGTTTTGTGTTTATAATCCATACCTTAAAAAACCCAACTATTTATTAGTGATATAATACTATGATATTTTAAAATTTTTTGCTACACTATCATACATAGATTTGATAATACTAATAAGTGAAACCCTCTTTTATTAAGACTTAGGTCCCTACTATACTCTGTTATAAAGAAAATAAAATTTTGTGTGATTATCTGCAGCATCACTTTTATTTTTTTTTCTTTTATAAAATAGTCCAGAAATACCGCATTGTCTGAACAGTTGCAGCCTAGGTGTTCACATGGAATCTGAACAGCCATTTCTGTATTTCCATTTGTCTTTTGCAATAACTGAGGAAGGTAGACTAATAATACCCAAAGAATATTCAATCCAAAATATATGCACGACTATAGGGTGTTTTTAAATAAATATTTTGTTTGATAAAGTTTTATTGAGGGAACGTTGTGGGGCGGGGACACAGATTGTGGATTTCCTAATTAAGGGTCAGTCATAGCAAACGACTTCAGCTTCAAGGGGCTGCTATTTTTCTGTTGTAAATTGTACATGTATCTATGGAATCCTGAAGTGAAAATTCTTCTGGAACATCCCTCTCTTCCCATTTAGTGAGTATCACTTTATTTGGTTTGTGTTTTTCCCATCGATGCTCATATTGGAGACAGAGCACTGAACCTTTAGGGCACAGCGCAAGAGTGCAGAGGGACACACACATGGAGCTGTTCTACACAGTGTCTTCCTCCAAAGCAACTGTCCCTTTTCTGTCATAGAGTCCAAGCAACAATTAATCTTCATCAATATTTTATTTATTTGTTATTTTTACTTAGAACTGACTACATTTCTAACCATGTAAAATGCTGAGTAAGAATAATGTGGTTTTGTCCTGAACTTTTGATTGAAGGTGAGAATAACTCAGTTGCAAGTATACTCATATATAATTCCAGTGACATGTATCTACAGGTAAACATTTTAAAAGGAGTTCTATTTATTTTCTCATGATAGTCCCCATCATATTTATGCTAAGACATAAATCAGCATTATTTGCATCTGTGACTATGGCTTTTATGGCTAAACAAAACAGCAAAACCACTAATATTTTCTATAAGGAGCACACAATGTTAATGGTTTGTTCTGTGCACCTGCCAGCTTGGTTGGCTGTTAAAGCCACCCTGGAAATTCTCATTTCTTTGTGCAATATTTTATGCTGTGCTTTTCTTCAGGGCAGATTGGTTCTGCCTGCACTTTATTCCTGAACCCGTGTTCATTCAAAATGGACTGGCAGACTTAAATGCTCTATCTAGTGTTACCACTGCTGCTGCGGTGGAGGCTGCTAGCTAACAGCGCCCCTCCCCCATCTCAGCTCCTGCCCTGTCCTCCTGCCCTACCCTGCCCTATCCTTTGTTGACAATGGACCACTGTTGTCAACAAAGAGTGTACAATGGTAGAATACTCAGCAATAATTTTGGTAATGTTTTGCTTTGGATATTTTGAAAGTGTTTCTGAAGTGTATGAATAGATGTGCCCTAAGCTTTCCCTCTTTCTGGATTTTAATATTTGGAGATGAGCTCTCATCCCATAGGGCAGCCTCGGGGACTGCAGTGGCTGGAATGCTTTCAGAGAACAAATGTGGCTCTGTGGCTCTCTCTTTATAATAATATTAACACCATATAGATTTAATAACAGGGTGATGGAAAACATTTTGATGATGGGGCAAATTCTCTAATCTGCCAAGGAAAGCATCTGATTTTCTCATGTACCAATTAATTATTGAAGCAACTGAAAATAACAGGCTACTATGCTTCCTTCCTGCAAAGGGATGCAGCTTCGTGTGTGTGTGTGTGTGTGTGTGTGTGTGTGTGTGTGTGTGTGTGTGTACTTGTCTGTGGAAGCTTGGCCAGAAATTGCTTCACTTTGTCCTAGAAAATTAGTGGGAGATTGTCTGTGCATGTCTGATATGACAGTAGTATTTCTATAGAATAGGAATGTAACCATTTTATATTTTCCATTTGAGTATTTTTCTTTCACATTCTTAATAGGCCTCATTGTGAAACACTGCATTTTATTTTAATTTCTATTTCTGGATTGTGTTTTATTAGCACCTTTTTTTTGTTTTACAGTCCACTCACTGGTGCAGCACCAGCTCTGTTCAGAACAAATCCTGTTTTGTTTTATGTCCCAATATGCACCATTCTACTGCATGTAGCAGTCCATATATATATTTGCTTCATTTAATCTGGTTAGTTTTAGAGAACTATTTCATGATATTCAGCCAAGTTCATCTTTTCCCCCTAAAGACTGACTCCATAAACTTTTTAGGTAGAAGGAGGTTGGATTCTTGGGTTATTGTAAATTTGTTGCTTTGTATTGTGACAATAGTGTTCATATGCCTGACACCCTCATAATAATATTAAGCTCTACTTTTTAGTGCGATGTACTTTATACATTTGTATAAATGTCACAGCCCGTAATCACTTCCTTTGTCATCGACGATTAATCTAAAAAAATCGAATAATTCACTGCCCCTTGCCATTTACATATCGTCTGCTGCCATCTGCTCTTCTCAGCAGCAGTAAATGATGGGTAATTAACTCAGTGCCTTTGTCTTTCCCTTGCTGAATGTCTGACACATATAGATTTTCCTCTCTGTGCGGGTGTGTGTGTATATGTGCATGTAAGAGGAAGAGGGAGGTGGTGAAGAAGAAAGTGCAAGGGAGAATGAGTGATACCGCAGTGACGGGAGCCAGTGTTACAGATCACTGAAGGAGAAAAAGGCAAAGGCACTGTTCAGAGGAGTGGTCTCACCTCATGACCTCATGTCTTCACAAGTCCAGAGGAAGAAGTGCTACTGGAACAATGGCTTTCTCGCACAATTGAGAGATTTTTCTAAAGCCTTGAAAGCCAAGGTAATAATAGAAAGTCAAGTAAAACTCTGTAGAGTCCTCCATTTTAGCAAGATGCAAAGAAAGATGATGCAAATGTGATAAAGGGTGACTACAACTAATGCAATATTCTACTCGACTTCTTGCCTGTGGGTGAGATCGGTGGTAGAGAAGTGATGCAGAAGGGAGATCTCAGATGGCCGTGGTGCTTGACCTAGTTCTAAAAGCAGGAAGTGTCAAGGAAAACCTAGAAGGGCTCAGGAGGCTCAAACGTTTGTAGAAATGCTGCTTTTAGAAGAAAACAGTATTTCTATCCTGGATTTCGATAGATTTCCATTGACTAGATGAATTCTTCCATGCAGGAGTCTCCCTCCATGCAGAAGGCTCCATATATACCATTATTCAGACAATTCTTACTTGAAACATCTATCTTTTAACATGCATTTTTTTTCTGAAATGTGGCTGAATTTGATAATGCTAAAAGACCAACAGTTGGAAAGGCAAAAATGAAGAGAAACTTACAATTTAGCTTTGTTTTAATCCAAAGTCAAGTAGAAATATAGTCCGAGTTCCAGAGTATGACCACAGTCTTTTTCGCATGGAGTTCTTAAAGCATCCTCTGACTGGAGCTGGTCCAGCCCTGCTGCTTCTACCTTATGAAAAGTGGATTTTACTCTTCTCAAGATTACCTTGTACATTCATCCTAAGTATACACATACATATATGAACAAAATATATTTTAGTCACTCAGTAAGTTGAATATGTAATTTATAGTGATGCAAATCTTGACCTTCATGCCTAACTACTCACACTGGCAATGTCTTTAGTAGCTTTCCATTTCATGTGCTCACAGTTCCAAAATTGCTGGCTGAAAGGGAACTATGCGTACAGAGTCCAGGCAGATTCCAGGGACTTATTTCTGTAAGCATATGATATTTTACCATGCAGCCCTATCTCAGAACCCCTACTTTTCTGTCTATGCAGTGGTATAAAGGTGTACTCCCATTTTTCTGTCTTGAAAGTAATGAATGAATGCCTGAAAACATTGATCTTCTTCCTTAATTTCAGTCTTTGTGATAACTCTTGCTTCATTCAGTCTATCATCACGGGACTTCTGCAGGCTAAATTATGTGTCTATAATCATAAAACAACTGGGCTTCCCTGGAAGGTCATTCAGTGGGTAAATTACATTTTTCTCCATTAGTTTGAAATGGCTTTTGGAGATGACTAAATACAGGTATTAAGTGATGAAGTGGCTAAAAATGTACACAACTGCCTAAGTCACTTAAAAATTAGAAACATTATAAATGTGAAAAGAAGAGAGGGAGGCTCCATCTCTCAGGGCTTGTGTTAACTGTGTGAACTATATGTACTTTATGAAACGATTTAAATTTTATAAACTTTTTTATGATTTACAGGTGAATTTGTCAGCATCTGATTGAGGAAGAGATCTTGAAAGCTTTCACTTCAATCGTTAATTCAGCGTCATTGTTCTCGCAGACTGGTGTGTGACCTAGCAGCCTGAGAACAGTATCGCTGAATATAATTGGCATATGTCAGCAAAATATAATTAGTAACAAGCCTCTTTCTGAAATGTTCTTTTTGTTGGTTTAAAAAAGTTGAAGATTTCTTCTTGGATTAAATTATAGCTTGGATTTCTTTCTGGTTTGATTTTGGTAGCACTTAAAAATTAATTTAAATTTTGATTCAAGGAGAGTGGATTGATTTCCTGTGCTGGGTAAACACTGTAAAGGGTTTTCTTTCCTTCAACAGGTTTTTATTTTAATTCCCGGTCTAAGAGAGGCATTGTATGGGAAATATGGACAATGACTTATCTAGGGCTATTATGCATGTCCAGGCAGAATCAGTTGTCCATCCCCTCCTCAAGTTTTCAATAGGTACAGTGACAGGGAGTTTCTCAGGAGTTGTGTAAAAGCTGTTGCAAACCTGGACCCTCCCATAGCTGCTTCTCACTTGAAAGTTCCTGATACCACAGACTCAAGACTGAAGTGAATGCCTGAACTCTTTATCGCTGTACCACCTACATGTTCAGCTCCAGGGATGTTATGGCTGATGTTGGTAAGTGGGGGGAATGTGCTACAGCGTCTTTCCTCCAATAGTACAGGGCAGAAGATGGATAACTTACACTGCTCGGCAAGTCTGGAGGGAAACTAATGCTGGAATGTTATTTCTTTTTCCCCTTTCTGTTTATTTGTTTTTTCCTTGAAAATTATTTTTAAAATATTTTTTCTTTGAGAATTTCATACATTATAGTTTGGTCATATTTATACCCTCCCTTATTCTTCCCAGATCTGCCTCCCTTTCATACACACCAAATGTGTTCTCATTTGTTTTAAGCCCAGAGTCCAATTTATGTTGTTTATGCACTTCTGGAGTATCCTGGGGTCTCAGAAGTTTTTTGTGTATGGATGTGCATGTGTATATACGTGTACATGTATGTGTGACGTGTCTTAGTTAGGGTTTCTACTGTTGTAAGAAAACACCATGACCAAAAGCAATTTGTGGAGAAAAGGGCTTATTTCAGTCCTCAGTTCTACAGCATGACACATCACTGAAGGAAATCAGGGTAGGAACGCAAACAGGGCAGGTATCTGGAGGCAGGAGCTGCTGCAGAGGCCATGGGGAAATGTTGCTTCCTGGTTTGATTCCCATAGCTTGCTCAGCCTGTATTTTTATAGCATGTAGGACCACCAGCCCAGGGATGACACTGCCCACAGTGAGCTGGGCCCTTCCACATCCATCATCAATCAAAGACAAAACAAAACAAAACAACAACAAAAAACAACAAAAAATATTGCCACAGGCTCGTTTGCTGGGGGCATTTTATTAACTGAGGGTCCCCTTACAAAAATAAGTTCAGCATTTGTGGGGTGTCATAAAACTAGCCAGCACAGTGAGTGTTCACATGGAGGCCAGAGGACAACTTTGCAGTGGCTGTCCACCTCTTTTGAGACAGGGTCTCTTGTTGATCAGGATCTCTCCAATCAAGTTAAACTGGCTGGCCAGTGAGCTCCAGAGATCACCCAATTCTACATTCTCATGTGTGCCATCATCCCTTACATATTTGTTTGGGTTCTCAGAATCAAACTCAGGTCTTCATGATTAGATGACAAGCACTCTACCAACCCATCGTGTCCTCATCCCCTCATCTCCTCATCCCTTCATCCCCTCATCTCCTCATCCCTTCATCACTTCATCCCTCATTTCCTCCTCTCCTCATCTCCTTCATCCCCTCATCGCTTCATCCCTGGAATATTATTCTGATGGAAATTTAAAAATATTTGATACTTGTTTTGGTGGGATGAACTTAGAAACATTTCTTGAAAACACATTTGGAATAAAATATATTAATATAATTCTGCTTAGATTAAGAACAATAAATATAACCTTCCCTAAAAAACTTGGGACTTTGACGCCATGGCCATGTCTGAGCTCTGAGCATGGAGTCCTCCCTGACCTAGGTGTCAGCTGCATGAGGATGGCTCTGGAGGAGGAAGAGAGGTGAAAATGCGTTCCTAGACATTCACATCTGGCCAAACCATGATAGCCGTACATACAGTGTAGCATTGCACACCCAAGATACAGCCACATCCTTATTTTCAAGGTATTTTTCTTACTTTCACTTTGCCAAGTCTGTCCCTTTGGGTCAGCAGCTCAAAAATTTTTTTCCCCCCGTCTCCTCCAGAGCCATCCTCATGCAGCTGACACCTAGGTCAGGGAGGACTCCATGCTCAGAGCTCAGACATGGCCATGGCGTCAAAGTCACAACTTTCTTCGGGAAGATTATATTTATTGTTCTTAATCTAAGCAAAATTGTCAAGAATTTTGTTCCTGTCTCCTCAACAGAATATTGGTTCATATGTTCCTACTTTCCTCTGCTTGCCTCATTTCCTGCGCTCTTGGAGGGTGCTCCTCTGTTTACTTTTCTGTCAGGCAAATGCTAAACTTTCAGAATTTGTACTTAATCTGTTGACTCATTATTGCCCCTCATTGTAGAGAGATACAATCTTAATCACAAAACATCTTTGCCTATAAAATGAGTCTCAGGAATGGAGGAGATAGGGTGGGAAATATATACCTACAAAGTTCCTTTCCAGTTTATGGATAGCTATAGAGACAATTATAAAGTTTATACAATGGAATACAATTTGCTTATTTAATCAGTTGAGTTTGGGTAAAAGTCTGTGACTCCATGAACAAAAGTACAGTTATTCAAAGGAGAGTTAAAATAAAGGCTACCAGCCGGGCGGTGGTGGCGCACGCCTTTAATCCCAGCACTCGGGAGGCAGAGCCAGGCGGATCTCTGTGAGTTCAAGGCCAGCCTGGGCTACCAAGTGAGTTCCAGGAAAGGCGCAAAGCTACACAGAGAAACCCTGTCTAGAAAAACCAAAATAAAATAAAATAAAATAAAATAAAAAAATAAAGGCTACCAACAAATCCTAATTTTTTCCAGGACCAATTGTCCAAAAGGAATATATATAGATGGGGTCCAAATTTGCTAATCACAAATGAGTAGGTGATCACAGAAAATGTAATGTCATAGAATTTGCTAGGAGGAAGAAGTGATAGTGAAGTTCAGACCACAGGGAAATTTTAAATGTGCCAAATAATGATATAAACTTTCTAGAATAATAATTTATACATGGTCTTCAGTGAAGTAAACAGATGTGTGTGTGTGTGGGGGGGAACTAAACCACAAGACTGGGAAGATGAGCAGGACTCTTGATTGACCTCAGTCTTCTCATCTGTGATTTGGGAGCAATGTTCTGTGGAGGTGCAGATCATGAAGAAGCTCACTGCCATAGCACTGAGGTGTTTCTTCTCTTAACAACCAATAATTTTTGTTACACTTGTAGCTTGTGTTTTCTATTTTTGTATTTGATTTGTGCATGATTTTTTCTCATGTTTTAAACCAAATTCTGCCACAAAAAATAAGTTAGAGAAATCCTTAATGCAGATGTATCAGTTATTTCCTTCTTGCTGTGGACTACCTGACAAGAGCAGCTTACAGGAGAAAGGTTTGGTTTTCATTTAACTGGAGGACACAGTAGATCATGGCAGGGAAGGAAAAGTTGAGGAGCTTGAAGCAGCTGTTTTTATTGCATCTGCCCCAGGAAACAGAGACATAAATGCTTGCATACAGTCTTCTTCTTCTTATTATTTCTTTGTTTTTATTTGTGGATTTCTTTTCTTTCTTTTTTTTTTTTCAAGACAAATTTCTCTGTGTAGCCTTGGCTATTCTAGTACTCACTCTGTAGACCAGTCTGACATCAAACTTAGAGATCTTCTTGCTTTTGTCTCTCAAATGCTGGAATTAAAGGCATGCCCCCCCACCACCACCAGACACATCCACTCTTCTCTTTTTTTCCTCATTTTCATTCTATCTAGGACCCTGGCCTTTGGAATGGTACTGACTATATTTAAAGTCTGCCTTAACACATCAATTAACCTAATCTAGATAATTCTTCAAAGACATGCCAATGAGACTTGTTCCCATGATGCTTCTAACATCTTAACAAGCTGACAGCCAGTTAACCATCACATAGATGCACTCAGGCTGTGAAGCTCTGTGCACAGTGGAAGACAGAGGTTATAAAGGCAAACCTTGTTTGAATCCCAACTCTGGCTCATATTTTCCTTGGAAAGAGAACCCATATCAAGAAGAAATCATGTAAGGGATTTTTGAAATAGTTTGGATATGAACCTAATCCAAGTGTTGACAATAGAGATTGAAATGAGGGTATAGGTGTAAGAAACACTAAGAAAGTTAGACTCTATAAAATTAAATACTGTTAGGGTGCACAAGATAAGAAATGAGTTTAGGACAGCCATCTACTTTCCAGTGAAGCTGACTGAGCTAGGAAATTCAGAGAGCTCTTTTTGGAAAAAGCTGAACCCAGACTTGTACTTACAGAGTCTAGGGGGCTACATAGATTTAGGTGGTAGTGCTTGGGGTGTAAAAATGAAATGTATGTAATAGAGGGAGGAATGGAAATGTTTTATATGTGAAAATGCTGAAGTCATTAGACACCAGAGAAAAGACTAGATTTTTCCAAGGAGGGTTGGTATCTGAACAAATTAAGTAAGAATACTTGTAGGCATGTGTTGTGTGTCAGCAATGAATTCCATTCTTTTGCACTGAAAAAGTAGTTAGTTGTATACTTAAACATACATATATTTAAAATTAGTCATTAAACCATTGTGTGACAACTATGTGGTTCAATTAAGAAACTCTGGCTGAGAAAGTATTTGAATTCTGATTGAGGATGTGTGTTTCTCTTGAAAAGTTCAGAGTATTGAAGGGTATGAATGTACCTGTCCCAAGATATCACTGGCAATGTTAAATCAGTGGTACACCTTGAGTATTGAGTGTCCCCCAACGTTCCATATGTTTATAGCTTGGTCTCTACCCTGTGATACTGTTTGGAGATAGTAGAGCCTTTAGGCAGTGGGGCTTTATGGAAGGACTTTGACCATTGGTGCATGCTCTCAAAGGAGGCATGGGGATCCTTTTCCATCTCTCTCTTTTTGCTTGCTGACAACCATGAGCTGAGTCATTTGTTTTCACCTGTGATTTTACTATGATGTATTGCGCTGCTACAGTACAAAAGGCAAGAGGGCCAAACAATCCTGGACTGAAATCCCTGAAGCCATGAGAGAAAAATAAATTCCTCTTTTTAAGTTGATTGCCTCTGGTATTCTGTCACAGTAGCAGAAAGCTCACTAATGGGATAGCAAAGCAAATTAGCTTCTAGTCTTATGATTGGTTCCCTCTATCCTGTATTCCACTGTATCCTATCCAGTCTTTCCATTTCTGTCCCTCTCTCTCAGTACATCTCTTCTCTGTCTTCTTTTTTTCTTTTTCTTCAATTGTCAATCTTCTTAACAGTCCCCCAGCAGCTCTGGGATGTTTTTCTCACTTTAGCAACTCCAATGGTAAAAGTGCTTCTGCCTCATCAGTTCTAATGGAAGTTCTTAAAATCATTCATGTTGGCTAGGTTTAGGTCATGTGCCCATCTGTAACAATCTCTGAGGCCATTGAAATGGATTAAGGTCTATGACTTGAGCTACTGAAGGAGTGGCATTAGGTACAGCAGCCAAATGATACAGATTGGAAGTAAATGAAGATGGCTATTCTCCATATTGGGCAATCATTGTAGGAAAGAGGCTGACATGGTAGGTATACCCAGACAGTATAAGA
Source organism: Peromyscus nudipes (assembly GCA_902168325.1). Classification (NCBI taxonomy): domain Eukaryota; kingdom Metazoa; phylum Chordata; class Mammalia; order Rodentia; family Cricetidae; genus Peromyscus; species Peromyscus nudipes. The sequence continues at coordinate 1,192 of CABHPH010155002.1, read as the reverse complement.
AAACAGTGACTGACCTTTCTTCCTGATGTAAAGGAAGTCTATGTGATGAGCTGGGACGGTTTCTCCAGGATCACATAGCAGGATTTTAAAAAGCATAAACATTCTCCATGAGAATGGCAAGGTGGCACTGCCATTTGTTTTCTTGGGCTAAACACAGAAGGTACTAAGGTCCACTTCAAATCCAGTACAGCTGTACCTTTCCTACAAAGAGTGCTGCCATATGCCCTTTGCACCTTTATCTTTGGCTGCAAAACTTTGGAAACATGAATAATAAAAGAAATAGCACTTATGATTTTAAGAAAAGGGAACAGAGAAATGCATTGACTTTGAAACAGCAAATGAAAGTAACTTTCATACTTCTGAAATCAAGTTGTGGGTCAAGAACATAGAGTCCCCAGCAAAGGGAGTGTGATATTCTACTCTCAGCAAGACTTATTTGGAAATACTTTTCAAAATTTAAGTGGAGAGTAGAGGAGATTAAGACTGCTGAAAATCTTGAGATCAAGTTTCTATGTGTGTAAGAAAAATATAGTTCAGGCAGAGATTTAAACCAAGCAAAGCAAAGCAAAATTAAATAAAAGGGCAAAACAAAAAAATGGGTTATCCCTTTGGAGAAAATGAAAAATTAACCTTTAGAAAGATGGTATTACCAAAATTTTCTTAAAAGTACACACTCATGCTTCCAAAAGTAAGCTGGACTGTTATTTTCACTTTTGTGGCTATGACTTGAAATCTTCAAAGAAACAGTGATAGAGAATCTTTCTACTCTATTAAAAAATTTAAGTCAGGATTATTTTATTTTTATCTGGTCAAAAACTTCATAGTAAATTTACTTGAGGAAATGTTTTCAGATTTAAAATTCTGAAGTGAAAAGTAAATAAATTGTTAAATAATAAATAGCGATTGCAAGCATCCTGGTTTTTCTTTATTGTCAGCTTGAGGAGACCTAGAATCTCTTGGAAGACAGAACCTCATCTGAAGAGATGCCTGCATCAGATGGGCCTGTGGACAGGTCTGCAGCATTTTCTTGATTGCTAATTGACGTAGCAAGATGCAGCTCATTTGGGGCAGTACCATCTCGAGGCAGGTGGACTGGGCTGCATAAGAAAGCTCACTGAGTATAAGCCAGTTAGTGAGCCAGCAAATAGCACTAAGAGTGTTTTATCCCAGCAACAGAAATGCAACCTAGAAT